>PVKA01001770.1:0-119333 GCA_004027165.1 Ctenomys sociabilis
ACCAGGAAATAAACTCCAGACCTTGCACTTGTCAGGCAAGCACTTATTCTACTCTATCTCTCTAGCCCCACCTTTTACTCTATGTCCTAACAGTAGATTCAACTCTGAACTCTTCACTAATAAGTATAGCATCCCACCATCTAATCAACTTCTAAAACCCACACTTCTGAACACATTTTGGAGGTCTTTAAAGGACATTCTAGATGTAAACCCTATCATCTCCCATGACCCAAGGACCACTCAAAGATTTTGTTATCTCCCAATAACACCCTGGGGTGCAAGCCTTTAACACATGGACTTTGGGGGGATACCCATATTCAAACCACAGCAGTAGTTCTACACAACTTCTAGAAACTCCAATTGTGATTCTCACATGTTATCACATATTACCAAGGGACTGGGGTGTGCAAGTACTCTCTCTCTCTCTCAAGCACATATCTTTGAGGCTTCTCTGTTATATATTTTCAGTTCTTATCCTTTTATCTTGCTCTCCTTGTTCTTAATCCACTTCTGAATTCTGCTACTGTGTCTGGTCACCTTTGCTGCACTCCCTGTACATCTTGCCATGGTCCTTAACTTCAAAAGGCACTCTTCCCTAACAACCACTACCTACTGACAAAATAATACAGGAAGATTTTTAAACGACTGTGATTAAAATCCTGTAGTCTTTGTAGAAAATCATGAGTGGCATCAGAACACTATTTAGAGAGGCTATTCACATATGTCTCAATGTCTGATTTTAGGGTTATATTCTTCTGGGGGCTGAGAGGAAGAGAAGATGAAGAGTTAAATGGTCATAGGACCATGAGAACATGTTGTCCTGTGTCAAGTGGGCGTTATAATAGAAGAGTGGAGGTCAGGAATTGAGCAGAGGAGAGCTTGGGATTGTGGTCCATGCTGTGACAACAAGCTTGGCTTACCCATGGGTTCTGAGTTCATGGGCAGTCTACATTTGAACAGAGCCTATTGTTTATCACTTGAGAGGAAAACTAGAGGAAAAAAACAGTGAGTCAGTCAGCCACTTGACTCAAAAAGAATTTTTCTCAGGGTTTCAGAGAGATCTAAACAAAAACAGGAGTTTCGGGAAGACAGGGAGGATAAGATAAGGTATTGCTCCTGGATGTAATTATACATTTGCCTTTGTTGGAAGGCAAATATCTTTGGCCTGTGAGTTCCAACCTGGTATCCTAATCCAATAGGGAAGCTGATTTGGGGAAGAGCTTCCATTCTGGGGAGAGACTCAAAGGTCTAATCTAAAATGCATTAGAGTAATTGGTCTTCTTCCTTTTTCCATTTAAAGGATATTTGTAAAAACAAAAAAAGTCTTCTTCATAGAGATGAAGGAACTGAGAAAGAAATTAATAGTATTTATCATTTTTCAAGTCTAGCAATTGATCAGAAAATGACATAAACTTAAAATTGTATGAGAGTCCTGTGGTGTGACGTGATCGCTTGATCCGCAGCTGCTCTGCCCGACATTCCATTTACCTAAGACTGCACTTGGTGTAGGTCTGGTCTTTCCATTGTGTCATTTTAGTTGGGGAAAATGCATGGCCATGGTATGAATTCCATGGAAAGGAAGGGGGTCATTTGGTGTCCATGGCAAGGACTCAGCTATGTTCTACTGAAAGCTCCAGTTTGCAATTTAAACTTGAGATTTTTTTCTTTCTCAAGAAAAGTCTCACCAACTTTTCTTTTTTTTCTGCAATATTGAGAGCAGTAATTTTATTTTATTTTTGGTTGCTATACTATGTATTTTATCATTTTAATAACAGAAAAGATAACAATACAACAGTGTCAAGACAGGTTAGTATGGCAGTTACAATAATTAATACATTGTGTATTGTTGACTTCCTAGTAATTTTTCAGGGGACAAGCAGGAGACATGATATCTTGTCTAAACAGTATTAGTACAAACTTATCCTTTCACTGAACTGAAAGTAGCTGTGTATCTACCCTTACTCTCCTGTATATACACATATATATTTTCACACACACACACACACACACACACACACACACACACACACACACACACACACAAAAGAACAACAACAAAAAAAAACCCAGTCCTTTATTTATAGCCCCCTTTTTGTTTTGTTTTGTCAGAGATGAGTGTTCCATTGTTGTTAGAGAAGCTGTATTGGGAGAAGTCTTCAAAGGACTTTTTCATACTTGATGCCAGACCAATGATTGTAGGTATTTGAATTCAGTAAAATAACCCAAGAGTGAGTTGTCAGCCCAACAGGCAATTGTCTGAAGTTGTTTATGTGAGTCTTTTACAGATCAGCATATTAATATAGGTTTACTTTTATGACTTGTAGTTATACTTTTCTGCTGAATGGTTAAAATCAAGATAAAGCAAGACCCATATAACTCAAAATGGAACTTTTGCTATCTGGTAAGGTCATTTAAATCTCCTCAGGATTTACCTAGAACTCTGTACAGCACCTTGGGGGTCTTCTGTCAGTGTCAGCCATCTGGATGAATCACGACCATTGCTTGACCATTTTGCTCTCTGGGAAAGCCTTAGAGAAATTTTCTCTCTATGTGACTCTCCTTAGGCACACTATACATCATCAATTACTTTCTTCTGTGGCCCCCATAATCTTGATCAGAAAATTTGGGAGGATACCACTGAGTTACAGGTTGTCATAGCAGAGGTTCTCTTATGTCCTGAGTCCTTACTGACCTTGAAAGGCTAGGGCCAAAATATTGGCTATCTTTGTAGCCCACCTATTTCTCTAATTTTTGGTCTGTAAACTTTAGTTATTAAACATCCAGAAGAGAAGCCTTGTAATAGAGGCAGTTGGGCTTAACATCACTATCTGTCTGTATTAAAAAACACATTAGATATAACATGCAACTGCTATTTTCCAACAACCATAGATATTCTAAACTTGATCACAAAGGAATAAAATTCAGAAATTACATAAAAATCTGTAGAAAGCAAAAATAAATAAATAAATAAACCTACCTGTATTTTGACTCCTAGAAATAGCAAACAGCATTCTACTGTATATCTTTTCGGTATGTAGAATATTAAAATTATAACTATGTAGTAAATAGTATTTTCTGAATTCTATTCAGGGACTTTAATTCTTTACCTATAATTAATGTTACTGCTGTTATGTTACTATAGATAATGTTGTTCTTCAACATAATTTTAATGGTTGTAAAGTTCATGTTGAATAATTTTCCCTACTAGAATGGTTCTTACTGAACTATTATTTTATTTTATTTATCTTTAATTTAATGTATTTAGTACAGGGTCTCACCACATAGCTTTGACTCATAATGATCCTCCTGTTTTCAGTATGTCCAGCACTGGAATCACTGGTGTGGGCTGCCACGCTACACTTTGGTGGCTTTGTGAACTGGGGATAGGAGCCAGCACAGCATGTGGTCTTGGGGGATTGAGTTTCAATGCTTGCCTAAGCAGGAGCTTAGTCTTCTGAGGTAGATCACCAGCCCTTTGAACTATTATTTTAGTTATATAAATTTATAAAGTTGAATTTGACAATTGGATAAATATATATTTTTATAATGATCAAATCAAGGAATTATATTTCTTCTATTACTTAAAACTTAAAAATTTGATTAACATAATACATCAGTGGAATGCAGCATATTCTGTTATGCATATGCAATGTGCAGTGATGAGATCTGGATAATCAGTTCTTCTATCTCAAAATTAGACATTGCCTGTAGGAGGCAAAAAGCTAAATGCACAAGTTCTTGTTTGAAACAACAAGTTTGTTTCAAGGGACTTAAGGAAAGGAACTGAATTCCTGCATTAGTCAACTTTTGTTCACTAATTTTGTTGACAAAATATTTGAGAAAAATAATTGAGAGCACAAATGTTTAATTTGGATTATGGCTTTGAAGGCTTCACTCCATGATCAGCTGGCTCTATTACTTTAAGCCTGTGAGGAGGCAGAAAAATCATGATAGAGGGGCCTGGCTGAGAAAGCAGCTTGCCTTCTGGAGTCCAGAAAGCAGACAGAAAGGAATAGTGCCAAACAGGAAAGGCCTGGGGACAAGACAGAGTCCCTGGAGTTCCACCCCTAGAATCCACACCCTTCAAATGCTTCCCAAGTTTCCTTGATCTCTCAATAAAGCAATCAGATAATAACTTTGTCACTGATGAAATAAAGCTTTCATGATCTAATCATATTCTGAGCACTTGACATTTGGGGGGACCTTTAAGATCTCAATTTCAGCAGCCTTTTTTTCTTTGTTTTAAGGAAGGGTCTACAGGGTGTTCAGAGTCTCACTACTAGATCAGACTCATAGTGATTCTCCTGTTTACAGCCTCCCAAATGTTGGGATTATAGGAGCACGCCACCAAGCCCTGTCTCAATCTCCATGTCCATGTGCACTGAGGGCAGGTCTGGCATGGTAGGCCTGGGAATCGAACCCCTGGCCCCTGCACCTGCTTGCAGGCACTTGAAGCCACTGAGCTATTTGGCCAGCTCTCGCAACTGCTTTCTTGATGAAAGTTATTGTTTAAGAGTAATTGTCTTTTTTCTTCTTTGATTTTGATGACTCTTTGTATTCTGGGTGAGTCTGAATCATAAAACCAACTCTTGAGGCTGATTTATTTTACTTCTTTCTTTCATACAGTGTTATGTAAGAGCCCAATGTAATTACTTTGGGTTGATTTGTCAGACATTTGGTTAACTCATAAACTAAATATATGTTAGAAAGCATGTAACATATTGTTTTTCCAGTAATGTTACATCCTAGTAACAATAAATAGGAACTGTACAGACAAATAGCTGAAACTTGACTCCTTGATAATCAGAAGAGCAGCTTAATCATAGTCAGCTTTCTAACCCCAGGTTGCAGAAAGCTACATAAATTATTGGCTGACAGCAGGATGGATGAGTTTCCAACCCAAATGGTGGTCATAACCTTACTTTATTGGGCAAGGAAATATTTTAATGGGATCACTGGCATCTCATTCTGCCTCTGAAGTCAGGGTCACTTCGATCATTACTCACCCAAGGGGGTGAATGGTTTGCTCATTTGGTTAGCGCACAGTTCCTAAGCCAAGAGCATGGGCGTACATCCATCTGAATCCATGATTCTCTGGCTGCTTCAGAGTCATAGGCTTCACTTCTCAACTTTAAATAGCCCTTGTAGAAAATTATATCCATTTAAGAGTTTGAAGGATTAAATCATGTAGATATATATGGTTTGAAGTATTATGGGGTCTATGGTCAGCATAATTTTAAGACCCTTCTCATGATCCTGCCGCTTACTGTTCCTCCCATGATTATGTCACATGATGAAAAGATTTTCCAGGTGGGACAAACTAATCCTATGAGTCCTTTAAAAGCAGAAGAGGAAGTCCAACAGAAAGGAAATGTAGGAAGGACGCAAGCCAGGATCCTGCACCAAAACAAAACAAAAGAACCAAACAAGACAAACCAAACCAAAGCAAAGCACCTTAAATGAGAGACTAAGTTCTATAGAATTTTTAAGTGAACTCCCAGATAATAGAAAAACATAACATAACCAAAGTATTGAAGCCTATGGCATATACACATTATCTTGATATTTATGGAAAAACTCAAGATTTATGAGATCACAAATGACATAAGAATCACAACAGGGCAACAAACGAGGTTGAGTATTTTCAGACTGTTGTAGAAGATCATTCAACCCTAGGTGGGCAGGACAAAGTAAACTGATGCTTAAAAAGCCAGGGGAAATAAACTTTCCGGTGTCAACCATAAAAATAATTGGGAACATATAAGTCCATTATGATAAATAAGTTAGGGGATTAGGAGATGGAGAAGCAGTTTGGGGTTTTATTTCCTCTTCCACTCCAAATCCTAGAGCAATCGTTTCAGAGGGCAATGTTCTTACTGAGATTGTGTCTCCAGACTCCACCCCTAGGAGTAGACAGAGCTTCAACTGCAGGGTTAGGGGCAACTTTTTATTACTCATCAAAGTCTTCAAAGTGAGTTAAGTTAATGGAAGTTCTGGCTAATGGGGAATCTAAATCACGGGCATCTGAGACAACCTTAGGTCGGGGCTGAGGAAAATAATTACAATGCTCAGAATTCACAACTTCCAGTAATGTTACATGCCAGGATAATTTCTGTTATTTCTTGAATTCCTCATTTGCAAAATTAGAACAGTAGCCATTCCTGTCCATCTTATTAATTCAGTATGGCAAATGAATTATTTTTCATGATAAGTGCCCAATTGAAACTAAGTGCTAAGGAATTCATATTCAATGTCACTTAACCCTTTTCTTTTCTGGCATTCATGCTCTGTAGTTGGCTCATTGTGGAATAATACCTGAGGAATTGAACATAGGCAAAGTAATCAATAAACCAAAACAACCACTATTTTTCTAGAGGTTTGCAGTAATGGAAATCATCTTGTGGCTGGAGTGTGTCATCTTGTCACAAACCTGGAGCCTTTAACCTTTTGTAAGCACTGCAGTCTAAACACCTGTTGTCTGATTACATGAACTGTTCCAAGCCTTCCAACTTTCCAAATTAAGTCACCCTCCTCCACTCAGTCATTCGTGTCTGGACTTTCATTGACTTGTGCAGACAGCAGGTGGACTTTGGCCTGGAATTACTATTTTTATCATCATTTCATTTCTTTGCACTGTGTTTACTGTATTTGTTTTGATTTGATGTTTCAAATCAGTTGCAAATGAATATAAACCTTGTATTTTCTTTGAGGAATCATACAATAATCCTTTCTTATTTCAAGAAAAGTAATCAGTGTCTCAACAAATAAATTGGCTCAGTTCACTGGCTTGGGTGCTAGTGAAAACATAGTTCTTCAGAATAGTGATACTTCATTAACATGACCACAAGAACTGATTTCTGGGGTTTAAGCATTTCCTTCAAGGTCAGATAGATCCTGTTGACTTGCTAGGTGAAAAGGTCAAAATGAAGGTCTGAGATACTGTCTCCCTGTAATACTCTTTTACTTTGAGAAGGAAAGGGATTTGACAGTTTACTTAGATTCCTTTTTATAGAAGGAACATCATATGAAAATAAAGACATGGAGTCATTTCTTGTTAAAGTGCTTGTGTGCCCCAGAAGAGCACTGTAGGCTCCAGGGTTCTGTGTGTTCTTAGGAGTCTTTTGTTTTCACAGTCAGTTCACCTGTTGGAACAGGTGGGGCCAAAGATGACCATGGGGAAACCTTGGTTTCACCACAGTGAATTTGGAGGATACCAGCTTAATTATCTCATGGTTGATTCCTAAGGTTTATCAGAGAGACAGAGGGTCTGGACCAATGCCAAGCCAAAGGCCAGTAGATTTATGTGTGCATGAAGGGAAACAAAGTGTAAAGGAAGCTGCCCATTGCTGTCATTGTGCTGTCATTCTCCAAATGCCTATGAACTTAATTCTTCCAACCTGTTGTCTGATGGCACTGTCTGTAAGGTGTCGTGGGGTTGTGCAAACTCAAATGTTTGCCTTTATCTTATGTCATCGTTGACTCTTTTGCAGAAATCAGGATGTTTTCCTGGACTCAGTCTTGAACTGGCTGAATGGGTTTCAGTGGGATCAGGAAGTACCATTGTCCTCACTCAAACTGTTCCAGTGGCTCTGGCAGCCATCCTGGTTTCTACTGCATGAGGTCATGTATTTGGTAGGGTGATGCCTTATCTAAGAGTGCTGAGCCAAAGAGAAACATTTCGACATTCGTACTTCAGAAAAGCTACCAGAAAGGGTTTCAGGGTCTAATACAATAGGCAGTGGATTTAGCATAAGGGTGTACAACCCCTTGGCTTGTCATGGCCATACTGAATGAAGATAAATGGCCTTGGGCTGCATGTCAAGTATATAGGTAATCTATAAAAGTAACAAAATTTTATTTTAAAAACATTTTAGAACATTAAAAAATAACAGGATAAGAGAGAGATCTAGAGCAAGTTACTTTATTCCTCTGAAGGATCATCTTTTGTGATTTATATAATCAACCTGCAAAGACTGCTTGGCATAACACATGATAGTATTTGGTCAATAAATAGCAGTTTCTTTCCATTTCCTTCATGACCATCTAGCTTCAGTGTGTTCTAAGAGCTCAAAAGGACAGGTGCCTGTGCTCCGGGCAAAAGCGTTTTTCATAGGTGTTTTACTCTTGGCTCTGAGCCCCACTTTCCTGCCCTGTCCTTCAGGGCGAGGAGTCATTGGAATGCCAGCTAACGCCAGGTGCTCCTGGCCTGATGGGCAGCCAGAGAAATGTGTCAGAATCAAAGCTTCAGGTTATTCATCTTGGGAGTCTGCACACTGTCTGAAACCAAGTGACTATTTAAATCATTTTTGGAATTTTTCACTTGAAAAAATTATATGAATATTTAGGAAGCTCTTTAGTGTGCCAAGGTTACAGGTCAACACTTCTCGGATCTGCCCACAAAATGTTATGCAGGTGGTGTTCACGTTGAAAGCTGAACTTTTAAACATTGTCTTACTTGTTTTTGTGAAACCAGGGATTGAGCTCAGGCCCTTGGGCTTGCCAGGCAAACACTTATTCTACTGAGCTATTAACTGTTTCTGTTCTTCCCAAATCATATGCTAATTGCTAACCCACATCTCTGGAGATGGCACAAGAAATGGGAGCTTTGGGAAATGATTTAGTTCTAGAAAGCAGAGCTGTATGATTGGGATTAATGTCTTTATGAAAAAGACCCAAGAAAGTCATCTCACCTTTGTGTCGCATGAAGAAGCAGTGAGAAGACAGGAAGCAAGCTCTGTAAATGCTGCATCTGCCTACACCTTGATCTTGGACTTCTGGCCTTCAATCTGCAAAGAAGTTTGGTGTCTAAACCACCCAGTTCATGGTATGTTTGTTGTAGCAGCCTGATTAAGCTAAGACATCATCCAACAACCCACAGCAAGAATAAAGGGCACAGATTTTTAAATTCAAGTACAAAGTAGACATATAGATTATTTTTCAAAGAGAAAACCATGTATGTGTGTCTGTTAGTGTGTGTGTGTGTGCATGTGTGTGAAAACTTCAATCTTCTGAGTATTCTCCTTCAGGTAGGCTTATCAGCATTTTATTTATTGCATTTAGTTTTTCCTTTTATTTCATGCAGTCTTATGAAGAAGGAGGCAGGAAGTTTCCTTTTTAGTCTCCTGACATTATGCGACCTGTGACTGTGTACCCACTTGGTCCGTTTTGTCTGGAAGTGCGCCTACAGGAGAACAGGCAATGGGCTGGTGTTCTTCTTATTAATCTCCTATGGTCAGCAGAGCAAACATTTCTCAGGAGTGAGGTCCTTAGCCAAGTCTGATCTCAGACCTGGCTGTGTCCAGATTGTGTCACAGGCTTTGTCCGGATTGTGGTTTGGGGTACTTGGAATGACCATCCTGGTTTTGGCTGGAGAAAGGAGTTCCTATCATAAATACATTCAGTTGCCTCATGCTTTCAAGGTGAAGGCAGACTTGCACAATCTATTTTTACCTGGCTCTTGTTTCTGTATGCCTCAGGAATAAGAAGAATTTAACTCTTTATGTCTTTTTGTTGTTGTTGTACAGGGTCTCACTAGGCAGCTTGAATTCATAGTGACCCTCCTGTTTTCAACCTCACTGTACTGGGATTACAGGCACACATCACCACACCTGGACTTGGTCATTGGCTCAGTGTATCTGGTGGCTGGGCTGGTATGACATGTATTGCTAGGGATGGAAGCCCAGTCCCTGCACTTGCCTAAACAAGCACTTGTTCTGCTGAGCTGTCTCACCAGCCCAACTCTTTAGTTCTTTCAAGCAGTTTATTTACTTGTAGATTTTCAATGGAACTTTTCTGAGGATATTTAATTTTGATTATGGTTATCAAATACTCTTCATCTAGGGAAATGTCTAGGCTCAAAAGTCTTTTAGAGGGCTGGCCAGATAGCTCAGCATATTAAAGTGCCTGCTTAGGCAGGCACAAGGACCAGGGTTTGATCGCCAGTGTGCTGTGCTGGCCCCGCTCCTGGGGTATGCAGTGCCTGTGATTGAGACTGGGCATGGTGGTGCACACCTGTAAAGAAGGGCTGAAAGTAGGAGAATCACTATTAGTCTGATCTGTGTAGTGAGGCCCTGTAGACCCTCTACTAGATAAATAAATGTATAAATAAACATAAGCTTAAAAAAGTCTTTTAGTTTGTGTGAAGGTCAATATGGATAATTATATTTTAGATTTTAGGAAGTCAAAGTTTTCTAAAAAGGAGTTTATACAAGACTAAATAGTATATATATATGCATATATATATCTTAACATATATTTTTATATAGTTAGAGAATATATTATTACCAACATGATAGCTTCTTATGTAGTAATAGTAGTAACTGTCACAACAGCAAAATTAATGGTAAATGCTACCTCTTGATGGGTCCTTCTGTGTTTCAGGTGGTATGTTATTCCTTCACCCAAATCACTTACTTTTTACAATTGAGTAGTTAATTTAATTTTCTTCATCTTTTGGGGAAACCAAGGCTTCAAGGTCATAGAGCAAATATGTGACAGATCAAGTGTTGAACTGGGACAGAAATATTCTTATTATATAACCTTATAAAAGAATGAAATTCTGACACACGATTTCATGTGATGAATTTGAAGATATCACGGTGAGTGAGACAGCCAAGGCATGACAGGCAGTAGTGCGTGACAGTACCTGGAGAGTCAAATTCACAGAGATGACAAGTAGAATGGCTGGGGTAGAGAAACACAGGAATATGAAAACTCTGGAGATGGATGGTGGTACTGGTTGCTCAATGATGAGAATTCACTAGCTGCTCCTGTACTGTACAATTAGGAAATGGTTCAAATGTAATTTTATATATGTTTATTTTGCCACAATGTATTAATTGTGAAACTGAAATAAAAAAGCATTAAAGAACAAGTGCTAAAAATCACATTACTTCAAATAGGGTATCTGTTGCATTTTCATTTAAATCCATAAATTCTAAATTTGTAAGTAAGCAATGAGTAATTCTGTCTTCTGATAGCACAGTCCTTTTCTCTCTTCAGCATAAGAATCCTTTGACCTGCTAGGAGTTTGTTCATGTTCTCCTTAGGTCTTGTAGAAGAAGGAAGAGGCAAAAGACTGATTCTTATGTCTTTATCATTAGTTTTTTTTTCTCTTTGTCTCCTGTCAGATAAGCCATCTACCTTCCAAAGATCTCTATGAAGTGGCTGCATTGGAAGCTTTGCATGTTTACTCCTGAAGACAAAATTTTATTTTTCTCCTAGAAGGAGCAGCAGCCCATTGGCAGAGGTGGCCTCAGGGTTTTCATGGGTGTGCACTTCACTCCCTGTACCTCACTGCCTTCCACTCTCTTGGTGGGAGTTTCCCAGATTTAGTGTCTGAGAGTTGCATGAGGTAAAGGACCAGGAGAGTGCCCTGAATCCTACCTCAACTGACCCACACAACAGTCTTAGAGTGATCAGCACTTTCCCTCCTTAAAACAAAGTTTGAAGAAGGAAAAATTGAAATGTAAACTTTAGAGGCTTCAGATTACCAATAATCAGATGAAGCTCTCACCAAGTCCTTCCAAGAGGGAGTGCCTCTGTTGTGTTGTGGTCACCTGCAAAACCTCTCCTAAACCAAAAAGGAGATCTGGAGTTCCAGGCCAGCACTAAACATCTTCCTGTTGTTTGGCAAAGTTTTTTTTTTCTTTAAATGTATCAAATATGTGCACATTTTCTATTTATTTTAATACACATTTTTTCCTTTTGAGATAGAGATTGAACTTGAAACCTTTTAATCACCAGCCCTAGCTAATGTTCTGAATTTAGTAAAACAGTTACTCAGATCTTTAGAAACACTAAACAGTTGCAAGGTGAGTTTGCTTTGTGTCTGTCACCCCAATCTGCCTTGGAGTGAATGTACTTTACTGAGAAACATTTGAGGAAATTGGGCCATAAATGCTACCACTCCATCAAAACCCTTCATTGTTATTGGCTTTATCGACCATCAACACAACCAGCAATACTAACATACCAAGAGTGCATGCGTCTTTCTAAGGAATGTACAAGAATTAAGGAAGTGCATTTTCTATGTGTATATTACGAATAAGTAGACAATCAATAAAACCTGTTGCAAAAAAGTCACTAAGGATAAGTTCTTAGGATAAATTATATATATATAACTGCAGAAGGCTGTCACTTACAAAGAATTTTATTATACATTCTCTGGCTTAGGTGTGGGTATGTTAGGCTTTCCATTTTGTTTTAAGAAATCTTTGATCACTTCAGTAATGTTTCCAGTAAGGTTCTTTCCCTCACAAACCCAGAGAGTATAGTTGAACTTTCTAGAATTGAGTTGTTTCCACAACCTTTTTATCCATAAAATTAATTAATTTAGGGATAACCTACTTATCTCATTTTCATGCTTGCTATTTTCTATGTGTAGCATTCCTGCCCATCTCTACTTTCTCATCCTTTGCCTCTTTCTCCATTTTTGAAGTTCAGTGGTGGAAGAATAATGGAAAGCTTATTAACTCCATCTCTAAGATATCTACCTAGAGATCGGAAAATGGAAGGCTTCATCTCTGTAAGGCTTAGTTCTGTGGGGTATACTGAAAAAAAAACTATGGGTTTCTTACAGGCTCTCTCACCTTAGGTAGGCAGCTTACTCTCTGCAGAACTTCTGGTGTTACTCTACACCATGGCAGCTGTGAGGTCTGGGTAAGGATAAGGCCTCTTAGGGTAGTGATACTGTTGATTAAATGAGATTATATATGTAAAGGAAATTAGCATACCATGCAAATATATTAAACACTTAGCAATTTGTTTCCACTCTCCTGTGGTAAGATCTTTCCCTAGGAAGAAGAACTCTACATTGTTATACAGCAAGAGCCTCCAATCTCTTGGCCACAGATCAGTATTCGTCCATGGCTTTTTAGGAAACAGGCTGCACAATAGGAGGTGAACAGGGGGCATGCAAGGGAAGCTTCACCTGTACTTACAGCTGATCCCTGTTGTTGACACTGTGGCCTGACCTCCGCTTCGTATGGAGTCATCCTAGACCTTAGGAGCAAAGGAGCCACCACCCTGTTTTGAACTGTGGATGCAAGGTCTCCAGGGTGCTTGCTGCTTTGAATTATACCAATTCCTCTTCCTTTCCCAGTGGAATGATTGTCTTCCACAAACTGATCCTTCTTGCCAAAAGATTGGGACTGCTGCCCTACAGTATAGTAAATTGCTCTTAGAATATATTAAAACCCAGCATACGACCATAATGTTCTTTCTCTTCTCATCAAGAATGGGAAGTATGTGTCAAAGGCAGAGAAAGGAGCTTACTCAGAAGGTAGAGGGAAATGCCTGTCACACACTAGCACCAGAGCCTGCCTTCTTTTCTCTAGCTTCAGTCCCAGGAGAAAGAAGAACTGCTGTGGGAGGGAAACTACAGAATGATTTGGTCTTTTCTTCTTGAGAAAATGTCTCTTCTTGTGAATGTTTCATTCTTCAGTTTATACTTCAAAGAGCCTGAGTTTTTGTAGTTCTTGCATCTGATTCTACTTGGTACCCTAAAGATTGGAATCTTTGTCCTAGTGCCAAGACTCACCCTTGCTAGCCTTGTCTCTCTGATGTAGAAAGGGGAAAAAAGAGCCAGAGAAGAGACAGTGAAAAGCAAAACTAATTTTAGTGTATATATAGCAAGACATGGTAAAAGCCATTTGTGGGAGGGTTGGGCAGTTAGAGCCGAAAAATAGCCAAATCTGGGGCAGTGGTCCTATTTTATGGTGTAGAGATTCTATTTTCAACCCCTGATGGACAAATTGGTTATTGTACTTGTTGTTAGGAGTTTGGTCTTGTGGCCCAATAGGGGAATTTGGGTAGGCATGGTAACCTGCAACCAGGGGGACAGTGTTTCTCATACAAAGGCAGGTGTTAAAACCCCAATCTCTCAGCTTCAAACCACAAAGCTGCTTGAAAACTGCTTGCTGCTTTCTGTACCCTCTGCAACAGGGACTGGGTCTTTTAACTCTCCTCAGGGGTCCGCTCTTTCCCTACATTGGGGGCTCCTTTCTTTGGCTGACCAAGAAATTTAAAACCAGGTGAGGCCCAGCTGTGGGACTCAGGCATGGGAGTGGTCAGTGAAAAGGAGACCAAGCCAGGGCACAGTGGCTGTGGCTTTTCCAGATCTTCCTAGTTCTGTTCAATAAATTGTTTGCCATAAGGACTCTTGGAAAGTGGTACCACTATTTTTAGTAAAATGACTTTTTATTTCAAAACTGTCAGAGTAGAAACAAGATGAAATCCATATCGGAACTTGACTGTTTTCAACAAAGACATTCAGCACAACAGTTTCCAATCAGACTACCATGTGGAACAAATCGGAATTACATGCCACATAACCCTGTGTTCTGCTTCGCTTGTGTGCACCAGTCCAAAGGGTAAAAGATAACACCGTTTAAGACATTGTAATGTTGTTAACATGCACTATTTTGACATATCTTCAAATACTTTTTATTTTACTACCATTCCTTTACTTTTAAGGATGTTTGGAGAGCCACATGACCACGAACCCACAAAAGTGGAAGAATTGGAAATGAATCTGTACAGAAGAAATAACTTACCTTCTACAAAATGTACTTCTCCTCCACAATCACGACTCATACTTTTTGGCTCTATGTGTGAGCATAACGCAGCTTCATGTGTTAGATTTTATTTCTACACCATGTTATGCTTCTAAATGGAATGACTGTTTATTTGCTATATAAGTCTGCATGATTGTTTAAACAGTTCTACCTTTCTATCTGTGATAATTATTCAAAACTGGCAGGCTGGGATGGATCATATTATCTTTTCCTACTAAGTTTGCCACAACATTGTATTTAGTAGAGTTTTAATTATTGAGCAAGTTTTCAAGAATGAATTAAAAAATAAGTGAGTCATAGGTGCCTTTATTGTAGATTTGTGACTGGTTTTCTTTCATGTGCTCAATGCTTTGTTCTCAGTTATGCTTTTTTTTTTGTGTGTGTGTGTGTGTTTTTGAGACAGGGTCTCACTATGCAGTTCAGGCTGGCCTTAAGCTCACTTTGTAGCCCAGGTTGGTCTCGAACTCACAACAATCCTCCTGCCTCAGCCTCCCGAGTGCTGGGATTACAGGCCTGCGCCACCATGCCTGGCTCTCAGTTATGCTTTTTGCATAGTGAATATTACAAATTCACCTATTAAAGGAGTGATATTGAGTTTACATAAAGGCAAGTGGTGGAAGGGCAGATCCGGAATATGAATAAGCCAAGATCCTTGTTTGAACTTTGAGAATACGTGGGATGCATCTTTTGAACATCATTATGAATCAGCATATAGCATAAATAAAAACTATATATGGAATCAGAAAACAGTCATAAAAGCAAAAACAAAAAAAATGAGGGCCACATAATCTTGGATTCCAAGTTATTTTACAAATCTAAAAATAATTAAAATGAGCTTGATGTCCTAGAACGGTGATATGTACACCCATGTTTATATCAGCACAATTTGCTGTAGCTAAACCTTAGAAAGAGCTCAAATGCCCATCAGCCGAGGAATGGATAAAAAAAGATGTGATATTTTTGTACAATGGCATAATACTCAACAAAAAGGAAGGATAATCTTGAGACTTTTATACATAAATGGAGACAATCTTCATAAATGAACTTGAGACAATCTTCATAAATGAAACAAATCAGTGTCACAGTGTAAGCATCTTCCCTAGTGTAAGAAGCTGAAAGAGTAAATAAGATCTAAAATACACAATAGAAATTGGGAAATGGAAAAACTATTCCAAAGAAAAGAGAAACGAGTGGGGTAAATGAGAAAAGAAGGGAAATGTGAAAATATATATATATATATATATATATATTACTAATTTCTCTTGGTTTGTTGAAAAGAAAGGTTTGTGCTTGTATTGTTTGATCAATTTTTCATGCCTATATCTTATAATCTGAGCAACTTCTCTAAAGATAACAGTAAGCAATGTACTAACCATTGTTATTCTCCTACTATCTTGATTTTTGTTTTTGTTTTGTTTACATTTTTTTTTTGGCTGATTCAGCCCACTCTGAGGGTGGGGCTGGCACAGCATGTGGTGCTGGGGATCAAACTGTGCTCCCCTGAACCTGTCTAAGTTTGCCTAAGCAGCTGCTTTAGACCACTGAGCTCTCATACCAGCCCTTCCATCTTGTTCTGAAATTTTGTATCTTTGCTTTATTTTATTCTCTTTAAAATAAAATAAAATAATGAAAATAGCATGATACTGGCACACAAAGAGATATGCTGATCCATGGGGGAAAAAGCAGGATGGAATAACAGCCCCAGGCTTCTTCAGCCATCTTATCTTCACCAAAAGTTTCAAAAACATATTCTGGGCAAAGACAGCCCTTTATCAAACAGTTTTGGGAAAACTGGTGGTCTCTGTACAGAAGAATGAATTTAGATCTTGTCCTGTCCTAAAATCAAATCAAAACCATATATATGTATATGTATATGTATATGTATATGTATATGTATATGTATATGTATATCTATCTCTATCTATCTATCATCTATCTATCTATCTATCTATCTATCTATCTATCTATCTATCTATCTATCTATCTATCTATCTATCTATGTATGTATGTATATATCTGAAGCACTGAATCTGCTGGAAGAAAAAAGTGGCCCAAATCCTGAAGGCATAGGCATATGGAAGGACTTCCTGAAAAGAACTCCAGTTGAGCAAGAAATAGCACCAACAATCAACAAATAGATCTATACTAAAATAAAAAGCCTCTTCACAGCAAAGAAAACAGCACAGTGACGAGATGATCTAAAGAATGGGAAAAATTTGGCAGCCACTCCTCAGAGGACTATATCTAGGGTACATGAAGAACCCAAAATAAATAAGATTCCCCCAAACAAGGGCTGCCAGATAGCTCAGCAGTTTGTTTAGGCAGATGCAGGGGCCAGGGGTTTGATTCTGGACTTGCGGCGCCGCCCCACCCCCGGTGCGTGCTGGGTGGCGCACAGCTGGGATCCCAGCATTTGGGAGGCTGAAAAACAGGGGGATCAGTACAAGTCTGATCTGTGTAGCGAGACCCTGTAGAACTTGTACTAAATACATTTGTTGATGTATGTATGTATGTTTGTTTACTTATTTGCATTTAGGACAGGGTGTGCAGGGTGTACAGGGTCTCACTGCCTAGGTCAGACTCACAGTGATCCTCCTGTTTACAGCCTTCCAAATGCTGGGATTACAGGTGTGAGCCATCTCACTCATTCTCAACTGCTGTCTCAGCATGCCTCAGGGGCAGGGCCAGTAGGCCCTGAGTCAAAGCAGACATTTTGATTGCTAAGCTAATTGGTTGGCCCTCTAAATACATTTTAAAAAAAGAAGATTTTCCCCAAACAAAAGCCCCAATCAGAAAATACACAAGTGAAATGAATAGATATTTCTCAGAAGTATAAGTGGTCAACAGGTACATGAAAAAAATTTCATCATCTTTGATCATTAAAGAAGCATGGATCAAGACAACACTGAAAATTCCATTTTACTCCAGAAAGAATGCCTATCATAATGGATTCAAACCTAATGAATGTTGGCAAGATTTGGGGGAAAAAGCAATCCTTTCAGATTGCTGATATCCTAGTGGTTAAAAGTTAGTATAATCACTGTGGAACCAGTATGGTGATTCACTAAAAAAATTAAAAGAGAAAATCTAGTTGATGAAGAAATATTCCTGGGGCCGGGGAGATGGCTCAGTGGAGCGAGCACTTCCCTGGCAAGCACAAGGGTCTGAGTTCAATCCCTGGTTCCGCCACAAAAAGGAAAAAGAAAGATATATTCCTTCTGGATATCTTCCCAAAAGAGTTAAAGTTATATTTCAATGACACATGCATGCACCAGGGATATAGCTCAGGGGCATAAGAACCTGACTGGCAAGTACAAAGTCCTGAGGTCAATTGCTGGTACCAAAACAAAAGAAAGAAAGATATGTGCATACCCATGTTTATAGCAGCATAATTTATTTACCTTTTATTTTTTATTTTTAAATGTATTTGGTTGTTATAGGATTTCACTAGGCATCTTGGACTCATAGTTATTCTGTTTTTAAGCCTTCCTAGTGCTGGGATTACTGGCGTACAATAGTTCACTGGGACTCTGTGAGTGGCTAGATTAAAAACACAGAAGAGACTAGAAAAATGATGCAAACATTGAATGAACAATACAGGAAAGAATTAAAATGCACGAAACAGGTTCAAACACATACCCAGGAAATTAAGAATTCCACCGAAAGCTGGCAAAATGGCTCGAACAAAACTAAAGATAGATTTTCAGACTTCAAAGTCAGCAGTGCAGCTATTGAACGTGAAAGGAAAGACTTGTTAAAACTAACAAAGAAGCAAGAAAAAGCAATCCAGCAGCCACAAGATGACACAAAGAATATGTAATATATACTACACAATACTACACACACACACACACACACACACTGATACATACATATTTCTACTCAGCTCTCATGAAGGATAAATTTAAATTGATTGTAAGATACAGGTGCACACTGAGTATATGATGCTAAGAGAAATAAATCAGAAACAGAAAGTTACTTGTTGCATGGTTTCTCTTAGATGAGAAATTTGAAGTATAAATAACTTAAAGAGTGAGTTAAAGATGTCTAGCAGGAACATGGAGATAGAAAGAGGATCTGCAGATGGGGAGACGGGAGAGAAGAAAGGGGGTGTCAGATCAGGGTGTGATATGAATGTGTAAGGGTTCCTCACAGTGAATATGCTCATTATGTAATGCAAATATTTACCAATAAAAGTTTTTTAAAATCTTCAAAACTGCTATAGTTTATTGAGTTATAATATCAGGTTTCACCCTAGGTAAATTAATACAATTGTAGTTCAATTTGTAAGAGTTCTACCATTTGTGTAGTATTATTTATCTCTATTGATTTACGAAAACTGAGATGCAGAGAATTTACTTCTTTAATTTCTCTCTTCCTCCCCTCTGCCCTATTTCATATGAAATTTAAAGCCACGTTTTTTACAATAACATGCCCAATGTACTTAGTTAAAAGCGTTGTCACTTGTCAATCAAGGCGCATAGAACCCAACCCTCTATGCATATTCACTCCTCTTACTAATGTGCTACAGAATTGAGGGGTGCACTCTACCCCAATTCCCAACAGTTCTGTAAATTCCAAAAGTTCTCCAAACACAATTTCTTGATAGCCAGAGAGCAAGTGATAACTCCACAGCAGAACAGCTGGCCTTGTAGGATCCTGAAGTAACCAGTGAGGACTCCTTGACCCACGAAGGGAGTCAGAGATACATCGAGCCCCGGGATGGGTTGAGCTGCACTTTGTGACCTTGATGGTGCTGAAAATGTTGAAGGACTTCCTGAATTATATCAGATATTTCAGGAAAGCCCAACAAATTTCTTAACAGCTCTTACCTCATGTGTATTGCATTTCCTTAAGCCACTATCTTATCTATCTTGGGGTTCTCAGGAGAGTGGCTATCAAATCTGTAATTCAGAGTACTCTGCTATCCTTGGAAGAGACCGTTCCAGCCCTGGTAATGATGGGAGCATTAGTAAGTGTCATGGCCTGGGTAAACTAGGGGTCATATTCTACTAACACTCAACTGCTACTCCCTGTTGTTGGAATCTTCTGTTTTTCAAGTTTGTAAATTCATAATTTTAAAATAATATCATTTTTAATATTAGGCCTGTTTTTTAAAGAATTATATCGAACAAACAAAATAAATCCAGGATGAATCAGGCTTTGGAGCATAAAGAAACATGACAAGTACTTGTTAAATATTTCTTAATTGTCCTTGTGAAAGACAAAATTGAGCCTACCTGCTCTTCTGGTGTCTCAGAACCATTAAATTCTTCCACTGAACTGAAAATAATGAAATGAAAAAGACATCTTGGGTTACTTTGGAAACTGGCATGTATGGGCAAAAAGGGAGTGATTTTAAGATGGAACGAACCTCGGTTTACACTTTCAAAAATAAACTTCATAATTGTTGAACCCTATGTGCTTTACATTCTAAAGCATTCTGTCTACTAGACAAAATGAACACAGAATTTATCAGAACTACATTGGTATAGCACACTAGGAGTGCAAGAAATAATACTGAGAATCAACAGTGGGATTTTTAATTAAAGCTTCTGCACAGTGAGGGAAAGAACTCCAGAGTGAAGAGACAGACTACAGATGGGAAATTTTTTTTGCCTGCCACTGCTTGGACAGAAGACTAACATCTGGAATATGTAAAGAACTAAAAACATTTAGTCCCCTCAATGAAAGACCCGCTGAAAAAATGGGCATCCAAAATGAATCAACTTTTCTGAGAAGAAGTACAAATGACCAATAAATACATGGAAACAACGTGCGCCATCACTGGCCATTAGAGAAATGCAAATTAAAACAGTTCTGAGATTCTTTCTGATTCCAGGATGACTGGCCATCATCAAGAAATCAAACAGCAAGGATGTTGTCAAGCATGTGGGGAAAACCAGCTGTTTCACACTGTTGGTGGAAATGTGAATTAGTGCATCCCCCATGGAAATCAGTGTGGAGATTCCTAAAACTTCCCAAAATACAAATAGAAGAGAAACCATGCTATGTGCCTGGCAGAGCCGTCTATGCCCGACTCAGGGCTGCCCGGCCCCAGGCCCTTCTATTCCAGGTGCCCTCTGCTGCTCCTTATCACATCAGCACACAGGAATGTTCTTCAAGACAGGGGTCTCAGTGTCCATGACCTCAGCCCATCATGGACAGCTCCTGGTCAGTTCTGGAAAACTGAGCTTTGTGGCACTGATAGTTCTTTCACGTCATGGAAAACACAAGGGGCTGGACTCTCTCCAGCCCATAGTTCCCAGGCTGAAATCATTACCTGTGGTACTTCTTCTAGCCACATATCTTCTACTTATAGCAATAACTAACCCTCAATATTACATGGACAAGTCACATGAAAGTTGTTAGATGGGTTTACCCCTAAACCATCCTTTCTACTGACTTTCACATATCTGCAGAGGATTTTATTTGATGCCCACTACGGGACCACATGGGCATTTCAGCCAGTTCAGAACAGAGTCTAGTAGTCTTCTTACTAACCTGAAAGGTTATCCTTCTCTGACTAAACCTTTGGCTGTTATTGTTTAGTACAAATGTTCTATTCTCTGACACAAATGGGCCATCACCTTGCCCTTGGCAAGAGCCATTGGCATTTGCTCATGGAGCTTCTCTTCTCTGTCCTTTCCTGTGGAACTATTTTCCATTTTCCAGGATGACAATTATTTTCCTCCTTTTAAAAGAATGATTTATCTTTTTTTTTTAAAGAAAAGATAGAGTCACAATGTCTGTTAATATAATTACCCACTTTCTCTTTTACCAAGTGAAGGAAACAGCTTGTTTGGTCGATGGCTGACAAAATTTAATCAATGACATTTCTACGTTCAATGGGGAGATCTACTGAAAAGTGGCATTTGGACATTTCTATTTGAACACGAGTCTGTGGCCTATTATTAATGCTCCTCAAAGGCCTCCTTCAAGCAGTACTTGCCCTCCTATCTCTTACCTAACACCAAGGCAAAGAATCTTGCTTTCAAGATTTCATTCCCTTTATGTTTTTTCCCCTTTCTCTCACTTGGCACATGCTGTATTACTTTCCGGAAGCTGTTTATGATGTAGAAGATTAATGTTTTTCATGGGCGGATTCCTGCTTCTTCCCCCGACATTGCACAGGAACATTTGCATCTGATGGAATTTGTCCAAGGAATGAACATGTCTGGTGCCCTGGAAGGAACGGGAGCCCGGCAGTTAATCCCGTCATGTGTCTGAACAAAGCAAACACGCAACTCCTTGGCTTCTCCCCGAGTTCAATGTCACAGTCAACTTGTTTTCTTTTCTGTGGCAGAGCCTAAAGCCAGGATGACTCTATATTATGTTTATTTCTTTCTATGGCCTTACAGTTGCCTCCTGCATAAAACAATGAATACTGAAGAGGTTGGGTGTGTCACCAGCGACACGTTGTCCGTGTGAACTTCTAGAATGGAAACAGAGCAGCTCTTGAGAATACTTTTCTGTCTGTACAACCACCTCTTTGTAAGTGTTTCCTAAGAGCGTTCTTCTCATCGGGGGCTTATCGCCCAGAGTCCAAGTAGGCGTAGAACATGGACTGTAGGCCAGGGAACCCTGAGAAGGTAAAAAAATAAAATTATTTTGATGGGCCAAAAACTTAATTGAAGAGTTACATGGTCATTAAGATAGAAACATAGATAAATGAGTTTTGATTTTATTCAAGAGTTGACTTGTATAATAACAGTAAGTGGGCACCATGACCAAAAAAAAACTATATGGTTGAGTATTTCAGCTTTTTGTCTTCTTCATTCATTTATCAGAGCATATTGCGGAATGAGAGAATATTGCTTGAATATTTGCTGTCTGGTGGTCATGCTAAATGCAATGGAGAGTTGACTGCTGAACAATATCAATCATAATTTAGTTTAATTCTGTATTTTGTAGCTGTTCTCTAAGATTTGAAACTTTTGAAAGTAATATACTAGTCACTAGAAAAAATTAAGATGGTGAATTACATGAAGCAATACATTGCATCTTTCCTATCTTCCCTAGAGCTAGATGTATTGGTATTTTGAGGAGTATTCCCTGAATAAGTCTCAATATATTTTACACGAATAGAATCATATTATACAAAAATTTGGGGAGATTATTTACTTGCCTGTGTTTTGTGAAGTCTTTTGTGCTAGCTCATTGTGATTACTCTTATTATTTAGGGGGCTAACAGAATATGTAATTATGTGAACCACTGAAATTTATTAAACTTGTTGTCTATTGAAGATAGTTTAGGTTTGTTTTGTCCATCGCTATAACTTTGTTTCTTTAAATTTATACAAACTTCCTTGCACATTGGTCTGTGTGTACAATCTTAGTGCTATGGAACTACAAGATAATGTGCGTATTTTAAGTGTTGAAAGCTATCTTCCAAAATTTTATATTAATATTACTTATGAGAATACTTAATTTTAAGATAGCCATTAATCGCAGCTATGACAGATTAATAACAAAGCTCATTTACAAACTTCTTCCAAATATACATATTTTTAAAATTCAGTTTTTTTGTTGCCTAATCTTATTAGGTAATTCACTGTTTTAACTTTTATTAGTTTATTTTTAAGGCATTTATATTAGGTAGGATCTTTTATTCTCCAATATGTAGAAAAAATTAGAACTCCTACAATTTGTCCATATACTAATACTTGCATTTCTCAAAACCTTTTCATAGTGGTTCTCCTGAAAATGTCATTTCCAGCATTTTATTAACCTAACCTTTAAAACCAGCTTTTTTTCTTTCTCTTAGAATTTCTAGTTGCCTTTCTCTTATTCTCAATAACTAATAGCTTATTCATTTATATTTTTCCTACTAGCTTATCTGTTTTCACAGAATTTTTCAAGGGAGTATTGTGTTCTATTCAGGTTTCCTACTTTGTTTGGGGTCTTTCTATAATAAATTAAAAACATTATTCACAGAACAGAAAGAAAGAATGGAAACAAAGCTTATAAATAGGGAGGGGAAGAGGCATTAAAGGAAGGGAAAGGGAATGGGAGAAAAGAAGAATCAAGATATGTCACTTACAGGTACAAATTTCCTTTGACACATGTGATCATTCTGTGTATGTAAAATGTATCAACAAATTAATTTTAAGAAGAAAAAATACATATACCAAACATTTTATTTATTTTCCCATGTGATCAACTTGTGTGAACAATTAAATGGTGATTTTTTTATGTCCTTTGTCTTTGATTTTTGCACCCTTCAAAATTATACTTGCTTGTATTTATCTTATTACTTAAGCAAACTAGCATTTTATTGTTCATTTGCATTTCAAAGACTGTCTTGAATTTATTCTCTATTTCTTTCTCTGTCTGCCTGCCTGTCTGCCTGCCTGTCTGTCTGTCTGTCTGTCTGTCTGTCTGTCTGTCTGTCTGTCTGTCTCTTTCACTCTATTATCCTATCTCTCCTCTATAGAGGTCACGTAACCCAGGACTTGGCAGTGAGTTACACCTCTAGCCTTTTTTATTTTTTATTTTCAGACAAGATTTCATTATTCAGACAAGGTCCCTTACATTCCCCAGACTGAACTTGAATTTGCAATTGTCCTGCCTCAGACCCCTGGAATGTCCAAAATTATAAGGCTGTGCTACACCTGATGTATTTATTTTTCTGTTTCTCTTGTTTTCCCACTTATTGATCTTTGTTTTGTCTTTATTATCTCTCTCTTTTTTGGAAGAACCAGGGCTTGAACTCAGGTCCTTGCTCTTGCCAGGGAAGTGCTTCTTCTACTGAGCTACCTACCCCGCCCTTTATATCTCATTTTTGATTAAGATTTTATTAATTTTCCAACACTTGAGTTCACAGTGTCTGTGACACTATGATCATGTAAGAAACATATTTGACCTTTAACCCCAGATGCTGGCACAGAATTTCTAAAAAGGTTATAATTTTCCAAGTAATAGGGGTGTGTATTTTTTTCCTAGTCTTTGTCTCAGGTTCCACAAATCACCTGTGTGATAGGCATGTCATCATTATTATTATTATCATTATTATTTCTTTTGTTATTATTATTATTTTCTTTGGCACTAGGTCTCACTGTGCAGCTCTGACTCATCCTGTTTTCAGCCTTCCAAGCTCTGGGATCACAGGCATCTGCCACCACATTCAGTGTTGGTGGCTGGCTCTGCATGCCTAGGGGCAAAGCCTGGTCCCTGCTATCTCCCTGGCCCATTTCTTTTAAAATTCTTTTTTTACACTTCTTTTTGTGGTATTGGGGATTGAGCCTAGGACATTCCCACTGAACTACATCTGCAGTCCTTTGCATTTTGAGGCAGTGTCCAAATAAGATGCTAAATTGCCTAGGCTGTACCCAAGTTTGTGAACTTTTTGCTTCAGCCTCCCAGAATGCTGGGATTCCTGCCAAGCACCACCACAAGACTGTCTTTTGTTTTAGTTAGGTGACCTTTGGTGGCTTCTGAGTTGCGAGCTGCAGGCAGGAGAGGCCAACAATGAAGACAACCCCAGCCTTACCTCCCATCGCCCAGGATGATGGGGCGACAGACGGGGTTAATAATGTAGACCATGGCTATGTGACGAAACCTAAAACTCTCCAGGCCCTTACGACACTTTGAGGGCTTCCAGGGTGCTGAACGCAGCGAAGCGCTGGGAGGACTGTGCGCTTGCAGCAGGCACGGGAGGGCCTGCCTAGGGTGCCCTCAGCCTTCGCGCTATGCCTCTCGTCCGCTTGGTGTTCAGCTGCATATTTTTAATGTCCTTTAAATGAATGGACATTATTTCCCTGTGCTCTGTAAGCTACCTGTTATAGTTACTTTTCTCTGCTGGCTGAGACAAAAATACTCAAAACCCAAGGTTGAAGGAGGAAAAGATTATTTAGCTCACAGTTTGTGGAGGTTCCACAATCAACTGGCTCTAACGCAAGGTGGCACATGGCCGAGGGCAGCAGTTCATGGCAGAGGAAAACAGCAAAAGCAAGGGAAGCAAAAAGGGAGAAACACCAAAGCAAAGGTGTTTCCCTCTCTTACACTGCATACAGGACACCTGCTCTGAGGCTGGCGTAGCTTTCCTACCAGAATCCTAGCTTTGGAGCACATGAATCACAAACTGTAGAAGCCCACCTCCATGACTACACGGTGTTTGGGAGACACCAGGCACCAAACATTGCACCTATAAATTCCTCAGTGCAAAACAGAGATTGTGGGAATTTGTAGCTAGCTATTCAGCCAACACCACAGGAAATAACATGGGGCATTAGAATGGAAGCAGATTTGTGATCTGAGCCTTGAGCTCATGAGATCTGATTCTCACTCCACGTAGATAGGATCAGAGTGCACTTTACATCCAACAGCTACAAACCATGGCTTTTGTGTTTCTTACAGAATCCAAGACTGGCCTATAGATCTATGAGGGGGAAAAAGAAAAAAAAGATTGTCCAAAGAATGCTATGTAGCATGATAGAGTTAATTTTTTGGAACATAAGTCCTCAACCAAAAGCTGAAGAGTATAGATGATGTCAGTGTCCAGAGGCACAGAGCATCTTTTTCACCCCAAACATCCTGTTGCACTTGATGTTTATTGAAAGATGAGGACAACTTCAGGAGTTTTTCCTCTAGAACACATTGCCCTCTTAGCTAACCCTTGCACTTCTTGTGTTTGCATTCTTCTGTTGCCTCTGATTTGAAAATTACTTAATTTTATATTATTTAACATTTCTTCATGATATCAACTCAAAAATATTATGGCTTTGGGTTGAGTCTTTATTGCTTATCAGCTATACCAAGTAAGATCCTTTCAAGAAACATAAAGGCTGGGGAGATAGTTAAACAGCTTAAGCACCTGCCTGGCAAGTTCAAGGTCCTGAGTTCAATTCCCAGAACCAAAAAAAGGAAATGTACAGTTTGGTATACTAAACATGGGCAAGGGCATGCCAGCAAATGCACGGTTTGGAAGGGTAGGCCTGGTAACAGGAGTAGTTTTTTTTTTTTATCTCTGGGCCTCAGGTGATGGGAAAGACAGAGGCTACTAAGGCCCAGAAGCAGAAAGCTGTGAGGAGAGGCATCTGACAGCAACTGTGCTCTTGGATGGAGACAAAGGCCAGTGGTCCCTGGGCATCCAAACAGGAAGGCACGGTAATAAATACCTGACTTCCTGCTCCTCTTCAGATTCCTGTCAGTACTTCCTGTGGTCTGAAGCTAGAGCTGAGCAAGAAGTCAACAGTGCCTATTGGAGTAGTCTCTGAATGAAACCTTTTAGGGCAGAAAGCAAGCGGAGGGCAAAGAATGAATATGAGAACAGGCAGAAGACAGTGCAGCCTTCCTCTCATAGAGTACCTGCTCCAGCTCTCCTGAGAAATCTACCCACTCAATCAGTTCAGAACAACTTTGTGGTGCTCACTTAACACTGAGTAGCTAATTGCTTTTTATAGAAATATTTTTCCTAATAAATTAAAAAGTGCTAATAGAAATACTTAGATTTTGTTTATTTTTGTGTGTGCTTAGATGAGTTGTTTTAAATAAACTCATCTACTTCATTCTTTGTCATTTAATTTATTGCATAAATTGTTTAAAAATATTCCTTTTTATCTTTTTGATTATGTATAAGATCTGTAGTGGTATATTCTTACTGATCTCTGACACTGGTAAGTGTTTCTCCTTTTTCCTTGCTTAGTCTAGCTAGAAGTTTGTCAATTTAGTTAATATTTTTGAAGTATCAGCTTTTGGCTTTGTGCTTCATGTATTTTTTTGAATTAAATCAATAACATACCTTTCTATTTTCTATCCAAAATGCTTTTCTTTATCTAGTGTTTTTAATGTGGAAATTTAAATCATTACTCAAAAAATCATTCTTTTTCAATGTTAAAAGATCAGGAACCTTCCTCTAATTCTTGTCTTCAAAATACAAAATTTGTATTTTACATTTTAATTATACAATTTGATGTGTTTTCTAATGTGACTTGTGATGTCTTTGTTGGTCTATGAATTAGTGTTAGCTTACTATTCAAGCTCAAACTATGTGGTGATTCAATAGGAATTTTATTAGTATTGATTTATAACTTCATAGTTTTTCAACACATAAAGTAAGAGTTCTATTATTTGAAGTTTATTAAATACCATATACAGATGAGGCAGCATTCTTCCTACCTTAGGGATATAACATATGTTCTTAGACAGAATAGTAGTTTGCTTTTTTGGTTATAAGCTATAAATAGTGTTTGTAATTATTTAAATATATTTATGGTTTCCTCTCTGAATATATTCTTTGAACTGCTGACAAGTAGATATTAAAATGCCCAAGTATAATTACTCATTTGTGTCATTATTTCTTTAGTTGCATTTGATTTTGCTTCATTTTTTGATATCCTCTTACTATATACATGGATATTTAAGGTTATTATGTGCTCTTGAGGAGTTGACTCCAGGGCTGGTATGAGGGGATTCCAGCCCTCTCTTTGGGAGTAAAGACCTCCAAAACACATCTTCCTAGATACAGGCATGAGCAGTGCACACAAGCTACAAAATCAAGGCCCTTCCAGCGGAGAACTTAATGCCCTCTAGCATGCAGCAATACAACACTGAAAAGGCTTTTTGGACAAGGGAGAGGATCATGGAGGTTGAGCCCATGCTTTTAAATTCCTAGTTTGGTAGAATGCAGCAAATCATCAAGATGATACACCATGACCAAGTGGGATTCTTCTGATGATTACAGAAATAATTCAACATATAAAAATCAATAAGTGTAATATAACATATAAACAGAATGAACAATCATGTGATAGTCTCAATAGATGCAGAAAAAGCTTTTCATAAGGTTCAACACTTATGCATGTTAAAAACTATATAGAAAATTCAAATAGAAGATCTATCATACTAAGTGGACAAAACTGAAAGCTTTCTCTCTAAAATCAGGAACAAGACAAGAACGTCTTCCATCATCACTCCTATTCGATATGGCTCTGGAAACAATAACCAGAGCAATTACATAAGAGAGAGAAATAAAAGGAATAACAATAGGAAAGGAAGAAGTAGAATTATCATTTGAAAGTAACATGATATTCTACTTAGAAGACCCAAAAAACCCACCAAAAATTTTAGATGAACTCTAGATTTTATTCCAGCCTCTCTTCTGCCAACAAGATACGAAGCTATCTGAGACAGAGCTCTCTGACTACCTAAAGGACTGTTTCTTCTGAAGCAGATTCTATAGTTGTTTCATGGGGCTGTCAGGACTGTTGAGTCACCAGTAGAAGGGACAGATCACAGACAGGTTTCTATTGATGTGGTTGCCCAGAGTTATGTCCCTTTGGTTGCTCAAGAATTTAAGCCACTTGTAAGCTGCATTTTTTACATTCAGTTCATAACAGAACTGTGCAGATCCACCACCTCCACAAGTACTGTATATTTCTGGTCCTGAGAACACACTACCTTCCTCATTCCTTTCTCTTGAACGAATACTTTTACTCTGGGACACTTCAGCATGTGCTTCCCTCACCCATAGCGTTACCTATATGGAGCCCAAGGTCTTGTTCTTCTTGAAGTAATAGGTTTTCACCTGGCAGATGGACTCCAGGACATCCATATCGTCTCTTCTGCTGCTCCTCTCTCCCTACCAGCTGTCACAGATTACTTGTCCTTTGGGCCAGAGCATCACCATGGTGTGGAAACTTTCAACTATATGCATTCTGGCTAGAGCCGGGGTACAGAAAGCGTCAGAGATCCATATCTACTTCCAAGCTATCTGGGGAGAACTTCTTTCAGGGTTCCCCTATGTCATTCTCATGGTTGACTGTGTTGGACTGGAAGACAAATTACAGAGTCTAGGCTGCAATTCCACTAGGTTATTAACTTTAAAACAGCATTTCTCTATTAGAATGGAAAATATTTCCACTAGTAGGTCCTTATAAGCTACATTGACTTTAGCAGATATCATTGTTTCATAAGACTTAAAGATATTTGCATATAGTAAACACTATATACCCATATAGTAAATACTATGTACCCATGTAGAAAATACTATGTACCCATTGCAAACAAATGAATAAATGCTAAATATGAATCTCTAAAATTAAACTTAAACTTATAGAACAAAGCAGTGTCTTAATAGAATACTTAAAAATAATTTGTTATGTCTCAAATGTAATAAATACTATTATAAACAATATAATATGTAATATGATATTATAATAAATATGTTCTTGAAATATAGAACACAATTTATATTTTAATTGATGCATTAAAAATATATGATACTAGTTCAATCTGTGCAGTGTGTCTTGCAATATAATAACATTCTGATACCTATTCTTGGGACCCTACACATGAACAAGACCCTGCCTGAGCTTACTGTAAGTAAGTCCTAGATACAAATAACATTAAAAAGAAAAATTTTAGGGCAGGGGAGGTAGTTCAGTAGAATAAGCTCTTCCCTGGCCAGTGCAAGGGTCTGAGTTCAATCCCCCATTCCACCAAAAAAAAAAAAAAAACAAAGAAAAAGAAAAATATTGAAAATGATTACACACTTACACCTGCTAATCTGAACAGCTAATGTGAAGACAGCGACAAGCAATGTAATGGCCAGCATTTGATTCCTATAATTTTGTTTAGTAAAATTCTATATTGTTTTTATTAGTTTGTTTTTTGCTACTTTTAATCTCTTTAAAAATATAAACAGAAAAATAAAAGCTTCTAATAAAATTGAACTGTGGTACTATATCTAAAAAGCAAATCCTGCTGAAATATGATAACTTCTGATATTTCAAAGGTTTAGAATTCCTGTACCCATCACAGACAATGACATCAAGACAGTCAATTATGTCTTTCCCATAAAAATCCCTCTGTGGTTACACAATATATTAGTTTTCTATGAACAACTATATATATAGGAGAACTCTGCACTTTTAATAGGCTCCTTTATTATCTCCCTGAAAAGTTGTGCTGACTACTTCACTAAGTGATATTTATAATGGTCTAAGTGATGTTTATCACTTCAAATAACATAATTTATTTTCTATCAGTACCTAATCTAGGATAATTGATTTGTTTTGCATTTTTAGCTTAAAGTGTAGACAATTACTCTGTCAAATGGGACCACTAATTATAGTTTTTGCAGAATCTCCACACTGGTTTCTGGTGGTTGCATCAGCCTACTCTCTCACCAAGAGTGGAGAAATGTTGCTTTTCCTATACATCCCCACCAACATTTGTTATTAGTTACTTTTTTTGATGATAACCATTCTTTCTGGTGTGAGATGGAATCTCAGTGTTGCTTTAATTTGCATTTCTTAAATGATCTGTGATGTTGACTTTTTTTTTCATAAATTTATTTACTCTTTATACTTCTGAGAAATATATATTCATCTTAAATGTCCATTTTTGTATTGGTTTTTTGAATTTGTAGAGTCTATCTTTTTCAGTTCTTAATATGTTCTAGATATTAGCCCTTTAAAGAACAGTTGTCATAAATTTCTTCCTACTGTGTGGGCTGCCTTTTCACTCTATTGGTAGATTCTTTTGCTATGTGAAAGCTTTTTAATAAAATGAGATCCTAATGATTGTTTCTAATAGTTTCTGTGTGATCAAGGTTTTCTTCATAAAGTCTTTGCCTACATCTATGTCTTCTAGAGATCTACCTATTATATCTTCCAATATATTCTATGAAATAGGAAGAAACTATTCAAAAGACAAAGGAAAATAGGGAGGGTGGGGGAGGAGGAATGAAAGAAGGGAAAGAAAAAAATAGAGAAATAAGGATAAAATGAAAACTATGCTTTGTGAACAGGGAGCAGAATGAGTTTTGAAAAGGGGATGGAAATGAGAAACATAAAGAGGAATCTAGATCTATCATGTAGAGATAAAATTCCCTATAATGAATGTGGTCATTATATATACTTAAATTATACCAATGAACTTAAACAAATGAAGACTTCACATAACAAAAATAACAGAAACAAAACAATAAAAATATGTAGACAGAGCCTGAGTCCATTATAAGTCCTGCTAAACAATATGATGTAAAGCAGTCACCTAATTTTTATCTTCTGTCACATCACATGCCTTGGTTAGTTCTCTGCCAGTGATTATTAACAACACCAGATTAACAGGAACACAGGTGCTTTTGACATGATTGATGGCTAAATATTGCTAAATATCCCTAGGAAAACATTACCTCATATGAGGAACAAGGTTATAACCACAGATTTGTTTAACACATGAATTCCATAAAAGATTTATCTTAGTCCATTCTGAAGATTCTTGGCTGCTTTCTTTTTCATTTTGAGTCTTAAATAAAATCTGTACTTCACTATGGATCAGGGCTACATAATGTGTATATCACTATCTTCATAATATGGAAATATTCAGAACAATTGCTTAAGAAAACAGGACATGTACTTTGTTGCCACTTAGACACTATGGGGCAGAGATCTAAACACCGAACAATCAGGTGCGGTTATTATGGATAATAAACATAGATCCTCAATGCAGTATAAATCTGTGTACTAGATCTCCTTAGCATGATTATTAGTGGACTCTATGATCCTATTCCTTCAGACAATGGTTTATCATTTCATCCCTGTAGTTACTTATAATTTAAAGAAATGAACACAAAGAGTATACATGGACTGTATATTATTAGAACATCATGGTTGTCTTAGGCTCCTTCTCCATGCTATTCTGTTTATTCTGCCCCCTCCTTTTGGTTCTTAGATTATCTCCCACACCAGAATGCCCAGGAATCTGGGACAGCCAATTTTATTTTTATAGACTGCTTATCACTTTTTCATATTTTGAAGAGTAATCATCACCACCTTTAATTTTTAATAATGTCAAGTACTTTCTTCTTTTAAATTGGATCTTCACGATTTTTTTCACTGAAGTCTTTTACCTTCTATTATCAGAGTTAAAATGTCAGTTGGAAGAGTCTTTGGACTGGAAATTATTCATATTTTGTTACCAGTCCTGTGATATCAACTTTTCACAACCAACATTGTTTTACCTGATTGAAATGGGAAGAATATAACATACTGTCGACCTCTTTGGTTTGCAGTGACTCTAAGGAGAGGGTGAATGGACCCTGGTGGTGATCTGTGTGTGGAGTGGTGCTAGCACCAAAAGCTAGACGAAAGGAGTTGAAGTGTGACACAGGGACCGGAAGGATGGAGGCTGCTAGTGGAGCAGTGCAGAGAGCTCACACTGATCATCAGATGTTGTCAGCATACTGATTGTACCAATCAGGATATTGCATCAATGTTGCTGCACTTCATGGCTGGATTTTTCTCAATGGTTTGGACAGTCCTCCACCATTAATTAAGCTAAAGGATTTCAGATGCAAGAGTGTATTTCTGAAAGCCGGGTGTGGTGGCGCATGCCTGTAATCCCAGCACTCGGGAGGCTGAGGCAGGAGGATTGTTGTGAGTTCGAGACCAGCCTGAGCTACAAAGTGAGCTTAAGGCCAGCCTGAACTGCATAGTGAGACCCTGTCTCAAAAAGACAAAAAAAAAAAAAAAAAAAAAAAAGAGTGTATTTCCTATAAATAGTGCCCTAAAGTCTATTTACATATACCGTGAATTGTTTTGTACTTATCTTTATCTTAAAGAGTGAAATTCTGGCCACTATAATTTCCATTAAAATTATATCAATTCTTTGAGTACATGGTCAAGCAATCAGCAATCTTCTCACTAGAATTATATTAAAATCTCAAGAAATTACTAGAATCATAAATACTAGGGGTCTTTCACACTCTTAGGCAAAATCCTATAACTAAGACTCAGTGACATCAGTAGTGGTATTCATGATGCTCGGTCTTAAAATTTGTTCATTTTTCTGCTTTCTATGGCCTATGTTCTCCTCTACTCCAACTGTTTTGAGCTCCATTTTAAGAACTCATCATTTTAGAAGCCCATCAATGCATAACTTTTGACAAAGATATGACCGTAAGCCTTTCAAGGTTTGCACAGTCTTTCCTTCCCAACATAACTATGTTTCCTGGTCTCAAAAATCTATTGAGCCTCTCCATACCATGCTCAGACATAAGCACTGTGGATATAATGATGCATTTGACCAAATGTTTTCAGTATCACAGAACTCAGAGTCCCATAGGAACACAGCCAAAGCAATAAATTAATATGCTGTGTCACCTTTACATATTTCTATAGGAAGTCCAGGGGGTCAGAAGAGAACACACTGACTTGTTAAGATAGAAAGCAAAGTCAGACTTCCTAGAGATAGTTAAGCTAAGACTTAGATAAGGAAGAAAAAAGATAGGGAATGTCTGCAGGTCATTGAAGCTGAAGGATTTTCATTTTCTGATCTAGGATCTGATACTTCAGCACTATTAAACAGTGAACCTTCTTAAGACATCATGGTTTTCACTAAAGATATCCCATGGTTCACACTATACAGAATAGTGTCTCCAAGAATAGTTGAAAGCCTTGTTCTTCTGTTTAACTACTGATGAGCTTAGAGACACAGGATAAAAGCTGATCTAGCCCACAAAGTCATTCACAGACACTGTAGTCTTCACGTACTCTTCCTCCTTCTGGGTGGACACGAATCATAATGAAACTAACCCACATTTCACACATACACATGTTTTCAAACAAGCCTACATAGTAAGTAGTATTGCTATTGTTTTACAAATAAGAAAACTGAAGACCAGAGAAGTTAAGTAATAGGTAATAAATGGCTGGTAAACAGAAAAAAATCAACATTCACACTTAGTCATCTGACTAGCCTCTAGAGTTTGCATCAAGAAATAGCTGGGGAAATTTTGTCCCTTGAAGATCTAAACAAATATTTTTCATATATAAGGAAAATTCATACTTACTTTTTGGACCAACTCAATTATCATTTAAAAAGACTTTTCTCACTGTAGCTAATGGAAGTATCTGAGTTTCTCTTTTCAGTCTGGTGCATGCTATAGGTAAAATAGGTTATTGCTTTAAGCATAGATTGATGTATCCATAGTCATGCAGAGTTCTATCATGGTCTTACATTGGATTATGGTTATAGTGATTTTTATACTTATTATCATGTTAGATTATAGAATTCTTGATGAATCAGATCAGTTTTAGTCATCTTTTTATGCTATCACTTCAAACAAATCCTCACAGAGAGGTATTCAGTAAGTGTATACTACGTATATGAGTGAAATAGAGGAAAAAAGAATGAATAAGATGAACACACGAGAGAGAAAAGGAGAAAATATTAGAAATGAATGTTCAATGGTCAGAAGTCCCAATAATATTAGTATGTACTTTTTATATACCCAACTGTTCTCCAGCCTCTGCCTTCTTTTCTTCCATATAATAGAGATGTGGGGGGCCTTTAGTACTTTCTACAGATCCTTGTGCTTCCTTTCTGGGTGGGTATCCAAACATGCAATGTGTTATTGTAGGCTTTGCTATCTTGGTCAGGGATACATGGGTCTGCTGAATCTAAAAAGGCAGCCTCATCCTTGGAAACTGTACAGAAACTAGTAGTGCCCTTGGGCCTGTGGAGAGAGTAGAGTGGTGGTGGTTGTAGTGATCTCTGAATTGCTTTCCTATTATTCCTTCCCACTTCATTTTGTTCAGTTCTCTCTGTTTTCTTCTTTAGTCCCAGCTAACCTCACTCAGAAACACAGACACAAGAGAAGTAATAATATTTAGCTGACTGTCTAAGCACCCTGGAATCCAGTCAAGGTAACATAAAATTAACCACCACAGACTAACATAGTAAGAGTTCAACAATAGTTGAACAAAATAATAGGCAACAGGCAACACCATTATCTGAGACAGTGAGACGGTCCTCATGTGACATGGAGAAAGCCACTAGCTTCTGTCTCATACATCCTGTTGCTTAGAGAAGTGGTATCCTTCAAAAGTAAGTATGTTCAGTCTCTAGTATATTAAATGCCATACATAGAAACACGAAAGTTCTGCCCAGTCCTAAACAAATGAAATGCGTGCAAATTGTATTATCTCCTGGTTAAATTGTAAAAGAAGTTTTTTAAAAAAAGAAAAGCAAAATCTCAGGGGTTAAGTGTGGACTGCATGTTATTTGAGAATGCCTCATTACACAGAGTTGGGAAAAACATACCTGTTTGAAGTGTAGCTAGCCTGAAAAACATTGCATGTGTGGCTCGCACAACTGGGGCCAATTTTCATTCATGTAGCAAATATTTAATCAACACAAAGTTGATTATAAATTTTGCTCATCTTCAGATCTTCAGGTCAAATATAATTTAGTGCTGCACAGTTCACGTAGTTTATAGATTATAGGCAAGGAGTAACTCTTACAGAGGAATTAGCCTAAATGTGATGTTTCTTTTTCTTGTTCACACTCATGGTTGTGGTTTGGAGGTGTTTGGCATCTTAGTTTTCTTTTCAGAGCACTGCTTTATTTGGGCAATTAGATTTCATTTTATTTTCACATTAGGCAAAACCACCTTAGGGCCTCCCATTAACCCTCTGGCTAGACAAAGTATAATAGTTTGAGCATATAATTCATTCTGATGGAATAAATTAGTTACAACTTGTTGGATGCTTATTCCTTTTGCAATAATGGCCTTACATGCGTCATCGTTGTTTTTTGATGGAGTCTTCCTGGCAGTATTGCTATTTTCAAATGATGCGAATGGCAGGCCTAAAAATTTCTTCCATTTCCCTTTGAGTTTAGCATGACTTGGTGCTACAGGCGAAAGCTTAGCTTATGATCCAGCAGGGCGCAGCTGCATGGGACCTCTGGCTCCGTGGCATCTAGCTCAGACATTCCCATTAAGAACGTAGGCAGCCAGGAAAATAAGGAAGAGATACATTTATTGCTTATGTTGGGTAATTCAATGCCTTGGGGTGAAGTGAGTGAAAGCCAGACAACCTTTCTCTAAGTTCCTTTGGATGGGAGCTGGCAAAATCTAGCGCTGGCAGCTTGCTATCATGGAATATCCATTAAGCTTGTTTATCTCTGGAAAAACACTGCTGTTTCCATAGCCTGCTGTTTGTCAAGGAATGGTGCAAGAGCTCATCTTTGAGTTCACGGAGAGAATAAGCTGTCCAGCTACTGGGAAACTCTTCTCGGGGTGCTGGGTCTTCTTCTTTGCTTTGAGATGGCAGGTGAGGTGGTATGCAATAGAATACGACTGATTGTTAAACTCTCGTGATGACAGACAGTAGAGCTCGTATGGCTGCAGCCCAGCTTCCCGAACTTGTGGATGGTATCAGTAGTTTGGAAGCTGAAGCTGAATGTAAGAATTAAAATATCATCTTGATTTCTGCTCTGTCCTTGAGCCTATGCCCCAGCTCGTGTTGCTGACTAGTGGAACCTTGTCATTCTTTCTTTCCTTATAGTGCATCATACACTCATGTGTTCCGTGTTGACGCATTCACAGATGTAAGGTACATTCTTCTGTCTTCAGAGTAAACAGAGTGGTGTTTTACATACATGTTTATTGATGAAATAATCTGTAGTAGAATCATAAAAGAAAGAGTTTGATTACACTTGTGAAATAAGTTATTTATAGTAACACTGAACACAAAATCAGGCTATAATATGTGCTTTTAAATCATCAGATATAGCAATCTGCAGATAAGAAAGCAAATCATTTTCTTAGGTAATTAACTGTTATTTCACATTAAGACAGTTGTTGAGGTGGCTGGGAGATGATGTTGATGAATCTGACTCAGAACTTTTTAATTTTCTAGTTTATATACAATTAATTGATAGATCTGTCTTTATAGAAAATACATTGAAAGTGCTCGATTTAAGAACATTTGGTACAGACTGAGGAGATAATAGGAGAGGTTATGTAGTCATGGATCATTTCGTGGCCAGGGGACACACTGGGAGATGTGCTGATAAGCAGTTTTATTATTTGTGAATATCACTGAGTCTACACACAGATCTATGATTTGCTCCATCAGATGTGTGGTCCATGGCTGAATGAAACATTATTTTATGGGACATGATCGTAATACATGTCCCAGTCTCTAATCAACAGAGTTTGATTCAACTTCAAAGAGTACTTTTTAGAAAAATAAATTAAAGAAGATGCTATAGAATTCTGTACTACCTTGCTTATTGACAAGTATATCTGAAAATTCTGTCTTCTATCTGAAGTCAAACTTAACATATTTTAAGTGTGCCTTTCTCTAATAGTCAAAGCATGAAATGTATCTGTAATATAATTAAATACAACATAAATATGAATTATAACTTTTATAGTGCCGCCTAAATGTTTTGATTATAGTAAGTATAATATTAGCAGTATGGTGTTTTTCATAGTGGATTATTATTTTCTTTTGCTTTTTCATGTTTGAGGAACAAAGGATATTTTAATACTCAAAATAGCTTATATTTCTATGCCATTGGCTTTTCTATTAAGTACCCATGAAGGTTGAACTTAAGGATATGTATAGGTAGTTTAACCTTGAGTATCTCTGGAGCATTTCCAGCAGGCCAGTCACTATGCTGATTGTTTTTACGGTACATCATGGAATTATAATATCCCTCTGATACAGGAATTATCAGCCCATTTTATAAATTCACTCCACACTGGGTCATAAAGCACAGAGTAAGGACTTGCTAGTTCATTTTGAATTACAAAAAGCAAAGTAAAAAATCTCAGAATGACAGAAGACTCTTGCATGATTTAACCAAAGAATTCTGTCTGCATAATTGATGAATTTCAAAACAAAACAAAGGAAAACAAAGAATTTAAATTTTAAAAACATGAAGTCTTTTTAATTTTTTATTTCCCTGAAATAGTTTTATTTTTTATTTTACTTTTTATTAATTTGATTGAGAAATAAATAGCAATGAGACAGTTTCAAAGCAGGTTAGTAGGACAGTTACAATAGTTAATACATTACATATTGTTGTCTTCATAGTAATTATTCAAGTACAAGATGCAGACATTATATCCTGTTCAAACTTTATCGAAGTTATAAAAGAACATTGATAAGTGCCCGCCTGGGAAGTACAAGGTCTCAAGTTCGATCTCCAGTACCAGAAGGAAAAAGAAAAAGGACGCTGGACTGAACTCAGAGTGAAGAGAAGGTAGTGTATTGCCCATACTCTGTGACCAGCTCTTTGTTTATACAGAGCTACAGTTCCTTCTCTATATGCAAATTAAATATAATAATTATAATTAACACTTTAAATGTTTTGACCATAATTTTAGTAAGAAGATTTTATACTGCAATTTGTATAATTGCACAAAGGTATGTGTATACAAACATACAGTTTTACTAATGTACTGTGAGATTTTACACTTTTTTCTTTTTTATAATAATGGTTTGACCCACAATAATGACTTTGCAGCCCACTGATGGATATCAATCTGAAGTTTAAAAACCTATAACATATTTTATGTTGCCACTGCTCTATAGTGTATTTATTGATACAAAACAAACCCATCTGTGCCAGTCCTCATTTAAAATAACCACCACTGAAATACCAATTGCTTCACATGCATGCATTCAAATGCAATATAAACCTTACTGATGCTTTCTTGTGTTTGCAAAATGATCCATCTATTTAAATAAAATATAATGAAATCCTAAGCTACTGAGTAATATACAAGGAGCAAAGGTCAGTGCAATCCATCGAGGAAAATTAAAGTGTAAAGAGCACCAACATGGAGGTACGTTTGGAGATCATCTTTGAAACAGTTCTCACAGTACAGGAGTTAAGTTTATCTTTACTAAAGACAGAAAAGAATTGGTACAAAATTTCACTATACCTTCAATATCAAATAAAAGAGGGAAAAAAAGAGGTTAGTTTTCATTTCTCATTTACTTGGGATGTCCTGAGAATTAAAACCAGTTCCATCAAGAATGTATTTTTGTTTCCTAAATCACTTTCATACTATTAAATATGTACTGCTTCGCTGTGAAATCTGAGTCAATCGTTTTAATAGTGGATCAGTTTTCGCTCAACATATGTTTTCTGGGGTTCTTCTACAGGGCCAAGAATGGGATCTAAAGACAAAGAAGACATGAAATTTCTGCCTTTACTAGGTTTACATATTGATGAAAAATCAGTGGGTGTTCACATTTGTTCAATTAGAAGAGGTGGTGTAACATTTTCATTAATATATACAAGCTTAGAAATGTTAGTGATGCCATACATAATTTATCCAACAGTAAGACTCAAGACTGATGGGATCCCTTAAGATAAAGAAATTGCGTACGTGCAAATCTGAAAATTTGCAATCATACATTAACTTCCTGATTTGGTGTTGCTCAAAGTTACTTAATACAATGATTGTGAGTCTGCTAAGCATGAAGAACTCATGAGATCTAATACATGAATATTGTGAGGAAAAGTCACAATAGAGGGTTTTATGTGGCAGATGAGAAATAGGCAACCAGTCTTTGCTCAGGGTTTATATTTTGTGTTTCCATGGAAGGGATTCATAAGTTTGGAAGAGAAAAATCACACATTCTTTCAATTAACCTTTGACATTTTCTTCACTTATGAATGTGGGCAACACAGCACACCTGAATTATAAACTGTGATTTTCACAGATACCTTCATTCTCTTTTTTTTTAATTTATTTTTTATTTTATCGAAGTACAAATATCAATCAGACAGTTTTAAGACACCTTGACAAGACAGATTCAATAAATTAATACATTGCAAACTGTTTTCATACTGTTTTGGTATCATACAAGGTGCATACATGATATTATACTTACAGACATTATTATAGCAGATGTCTCTTATCAGTAAATTAAGAGTGTAGCTGTTTACTTATCTTATTTATACCTGAATTATATCAAAAATTCAATAATTATTTTCCTAGTGGATGACCATAGTACTAGAAGCCGGCATAATATCCTGTCCAACCACCATCAGTGCAAATCTTGCCTCTCATAGAATTATGTAGAAGCACAGCATTATCTATCCCAACTGTACTGTCAATACACACACATCATGATTTTTTCTTTCTATACCCCTTCCGTTGTCTACAGCTGTCAAAGGTGGGCACTCCATTGTCATTCAACTAACTTAGGTGCTTGAACTCGACACCACAATCCAACACAGTTCAGCATTCCACAACAATAGTGAGTTATAGCAGCTATAGGCATCATAAAATATTGCTTGTGCGTATCAGCATATTTAAATTGTGGTATTATAGGAATAGTTACAGATCTTATTATTTATTTTACTAATAAAGATTCATATATATCACTATAGCTAAAATTTATTTTTCAAATTTTTGAAAAACTATATTTCAACATGATATGCTTACTTTTCAACCCTGTGTATCCTTTGTTATGTTTTTAAATGCATTTTCCTGACAGGAGCCCATAGTTTTTCCAGATTGCCAATGGTGTTTATTCTATAAAAAAGGATTAAGCTCTTCAGCTCTAAGCATAAGGTTACAAAATCAAATGCCTACATTGTAGGCAGGTGACATCAACGGTTGCCTGGAGAGATTAGTGGCAGTCCAGGATAACAATTGAAGGGGAAACAATTATTGGGACCTTCATGGGAACTGAATAACCAATATCCCAGTTTTTCATCCAGTTCTCAGTAAAACAATAATTGAAAAACAACAAGCAAATAGGTCAAAATGGAGCACAAACTGTTACCTTTTATTTAAAAAATATGATTAGTGAATGCAGCTTATTTCTCGGCTGCCATAACTCTGGGGACCCCACTGGAGAGGTCCTGCCTGGCTAGTGCAGAGGAGGGCAGGGAATACCTGTGTCCTGGAGACAGAATCCATTGAACAACAGGTGACAGCAGCCTGCTGAGGGCCAGGACTGCAGAAACTGAGGCAGCTATATGTGCTCCAATCTACTCTGCAGGGCTTGCTTGGGCAGGTCTCTTTTGTCAGAGAGATTTGTTTTTGGCCTCAGGTTGCCTTAAAGTGGAGCAAAACAATGAATTAATCATTCTAGTCCCACAACCAAAAAGTGTCCTCTCTATTCTGTTTCCTTTTCTAAGTTGCATCCTGCTATAGCTGTCCAATAGAATTGCTCAGGGGATCTACAATAAAATTGAATAAACACACAGACGGAAACGGCATTGTCAAATGCCAATAATGGGAAGATATTTCCAAATTTGAATATAATAACTCCCCTTATGAAAAGCTCTTAGAGAAATTAAAATGTAAGCACTAATCCCTTTACAAGTTTATGTCTAGTATATGTGCTGCCGAAGTGAGCACTACAACTTTATGTCTAGAGATGACAACACTCAAAAGAATTAAAGTGTGAAATCAAAATTTATTGCTTCTATGAATTAAAAACCTGATGGTCCTGATTTCCCTAAATTCTGGGACAGGTGGCTTCCACAGTCATGGCAGAGTCAGGCTTTCTGGCCACAGAGAGCCTGAACGTGCTTTTCCTAATGCAGGGATGCAGATGATACCTAGTTTAATTTTGTGTTTCTTATGAACACAACAGGTAAAGAGTTTCAAAAATTGAATATTTTTATTAGTGGACCAAACCTATGACATTTAGAAACAAATCAAACCTTCACTTCTAAAGTAATTATCTCATAATAAAAGTACATTCCTGGAATATGGGTGCTTAGAATGTCTCAAAATGCAGTGCTCACCTGGAGAAGATGTTGGATGCTGCTGGTGTGGTAGACAAAATAATCTTCCCAAAGATGCCCAGGTCCTAATTCCTGGATGTGTTACTTTATCAGGCAAAAAGGAGTTTTCAGATTTTGGTAACAGTTAAAGATTTTGACATGAGATTATTCTGTGTTATCTAGGTGGGGTTTTGATGTAATCCCAAGGGTTCTTTATGGGAAGAAGACAGCAGGGTCAGAGTCAGATCTGAGGATGCTCTGCTACTTTGAGGAGGATGGAAGGGCTATAAGCCAGGGAATACAGCCCTCTACCAGAGGTGGGGCAATGGGTTTCCCCCTAGTGGCATCAGAAGTGATGTGGTCCTCCCAGCACCTCGATCTTAGCTCAGGCATTTTCATGTCAGACTTCTGGCCTCAGCAACCATAACAGAGAAAATTTATATTTTTTAAGATCTGGTAACTTGTGATAGCAGCAACTGAAGACTATTTTTTTTCCTGTATTTTAGGGAAGGGTCTACAAGGTGTAGATCAGACTCATATGATCCACCTGTTTACAGCCTCCCAAGAGCTGGGATTACCAGCCCAGTTTCAGCATGCCCCAGGGAAGGGGCTGGCATGGCAGGCCTGGGAACTGAACACCTAGCCTCTGCACCTGCTTGCAGGTGCTTTAAACCACTGAGCTATTTGGCTGGCCCGTTGAAGACTAATTTTAATGCAGGTGGTTACAAGCATGGACTCTGAGTACAGCCAGTCTATTAGCTATGTGGCTCAGAGGCCCAGAAGCAGATGCTTGAAGTCCCTGAACACCTGCCCACATGTCCTTGTCCTAAGCCAGTTGAAGAGCAGACTGCACCGTGGGGTTGCAGGTGACTCATGAAGGTCAGGGCTTTGAAGTCTTGTCAACTTCTGCTTGCTGGGGTCGTGCTCATGCGTGTGCCTTGCTGGACCTCAGTTTTTCAGTATCCTTCAGTCACCACATTGAAGCCAAATCACCCCCATATTCTTCTTCAAATTTACAGCTTCACTGTGGGCTATGAAAACTTTGCTTCAGGTAACTACAGTTCATAAAACAAGCACACAAAATGCTAGCACATAAAAACAGTGGATATAAAACACCCATAGCACAAGTTGTCATCATCCAGTGGGACTGAAATATGGTCTGCCCTGAATTTTAAGACTCTTTGTCCAAGTCACAGAGTTTTTTTAAAAGCGTGAAACTATAAACAAAAGCAGACCCACAAGCCAATAAAAGCCTTCACAATCCACTGAGGTCTACACAGCTTTTCCGTACACAGAAAATTCTCAAGCCTCAAACCTCTCAAGATCCTTTAACATGTTGTTTGTGCCTTCATTTCAGCCATTTTTATGCTGCTTTTTCTTCTTTTTTATTTACTGTAATTACCTTATGCTATTTTTTTGGCAATACTATTGGGTAACAAATTATTCCAGAATTTGTGGGCAATTACTTAACTTCATAGGTTAGTTAGTATGACCTTATTTTAAGGCTCAGGTCCATAGATTCAGTATGAATACTGTGTGCTAATCGATTGCACCTCTGGGGCTCCACGTGGACTCAGGTATGCTTCACATGTTTCTCATTCTCCTTGAGCCAACTGACCATGTAATAATACTTCTCTTGCAATAAAGGCAAGAACATGAGAGTTCAAGTTCCATTACTCAAGGACCTGTCTATTCCTTATTTGTGATCCTTCAGCTTATGTCCCAAAAACCAAAGCTAGGCACTTCTCTGAATCCAACAATCATAAATGACAAACATGTAAGTACGTTTACTCAGAGGAAGGAAGAATTGTTGCCAATAATTTAATGTGGCACCACATACTGTTGGCCATTCTGATTCTCGACGAATGCAGCAAATGTTGGATTGTTTGAAGGAAAATACTTTCCTGTCCCAATTCAAGTACAGCTGAGAAATAAGACAAAAGAATAAGGCAACCATAGACCAAAGTGTCATTGTGATTACAAATAGAGCTGATGTTAGAGGCTGTACTTATATGAGTGGCCAGGAAAGGAACAGCAGGGCTTGGAAAGAGCACCGCAGTCCAATCATGATGCCTACTCCTCCTCATGGAAGGAAGGAGCAGTACAGTGGCTAAAGTTGTCCCCCTTGACAAAGATAGAGGACTGGGTTTGGTTTATATGGTAAGGAAAACTTAAGTCAGATATTAAGGTACAGGAAACTTTTAGATTAATCAGGCACAGTGGCTATGACCTATAGGCCACCTCCAATGGCATAAGAACTCCTGTGCTCATAAACTCATAGCCCTTCTGAAATCCATTTGCTAGAACCAATGAAAATGCTCCCAGGATAGTGGAAAGAAAGCAGGTCATGCAAGTCAAGTGATGATTACCTCTTTTACTGAGACAGGAATAAACTGTTAAGGCAAGAAGTGGCAAGTCAGGCATTGTTATGGAATTAACACAACTGATTGGGACATAACCCAATTATACCAAAAACCCTGCTGGAAGTGACCCTGATGAAACACAGCATTTTTAGAGCACCTATAAAATACATAATTAAAATAGAATACAATCCCTTTCTAAACTCATTTACAAGATTTACTTCTGACTTTTGTTCTTAGGGATCACATGAACATACTCAGAAAAACACTTGCCTGTTTATACAAAGAAATGGACCTGCTCACCCTTTCATTTAACTGTGCAGTGAAAATATTGGCAGAAACATGAAGGGCAATTTTTATGGAAGGGGCTCAGCTGGAGGCTTGGAGTGCACGATGGGTGTCATGGGTCCATCAATCCTCAGAGTCTGGAACTGGTTGAACAGGAACAGTTGAGAGTGTGTTTACAGTTGACACATGCTGGTGCATCTTGACCTTCCGCTTCCTCAACACAGCATAAGCACTGTGCATTTCAAGACTTCTGATAATATTTTCATTATCAACTTCAACTTAAATGTTGATTCGTAATTTGCTGATTCAATGCCATGGCCCATTTGTATTCTACCCCAGGTGATACCTGAGAGTAATTCGTGCTGCTCAGATGCCTCTGTACCTCCTTGGTGAGGATACGTTCTGCATGGACTGAGCTTAGGAATAACTCAAACCCCAGAAAGCTGCTTTAGTGCCAACATAAACTTAGGATGTGGATGTGGAAAGGTTTTGGTAGCTCAGGAAAAACCTATCACCACGATGAAAAGGCTATATAATCAGTTGATTCTTTGGTGAAAACTGTCTTTCCATGATTTTTAAGAGAATTAAAAGAGGGGCATTTGTGGCATACATTCAAAAACATTAAGATACTGCTTCAGCTCTATAGACTCTCTATCATTGTTTTGCAAACAATCAATGTTTTCAGTGTTTTAAATCCTGTCACCACATTCTTTGACATAGTTGCACTATTTTATGTTTTAGCCCTGATCACTTTTTTTTCAGAAAGGATTTCTGGTGATGCTGATTCCTTGTGAATATTGTTGATTTCAACATATTAGGGAAAGATAAACATTTCCTATGCTCAAAGTATGTCTTGGTTCATTCCTTGGAAATGTTCAATACAGAGATCTTTGGAGTATAACTAACATTTTAACCAGCAATGTAAATATAAGAACAGGGACTTATATAATGTTTGAAATTTTGTATCCCACTACTGACAACATAATTACATACTGATGTAGCTATGTTTCCTGCAGGAGCATGCTATTTCATTACTTGTTTGATACACTAAGTCTTCTTAGTGTGTGTGTGTGTGTGTGTGTGTGTGTATGTGTGTGTGTGTGTGTGTGTGTGTGGTGTGCCAGCAGGCAACAGGACATATGGGGGAGGATGTGGCTTTCTGGGAAAACTTTTATGAAATTATTAGCTGCATGGAGGACTAGACGATGTATAGTCTCAGAATTTTAAATAACTACTGAAGAAATGGGGATAATCATTTCAATGGTTTGTGAGAAATTACTACAAATGTTCTAGAAAGAAATCATAGGTGGAATGAGCATGGTTCTAGAGTGTGGGTTAAACTTTCCACAGTGATTTGTGTTTCCCTCAGTGTTGGTGTATCGAAAATTTTTCTCAAAGTATTTTGCAAAAGTTAGCTGAGCCCCAATCCATTCTCAAACCTCAGTGGCAGAGATTTTGGAGTTGAGGTAGGAGAAATGACACCCAGTGTAAGTGATGTGAGAGGATACATGTGATGGCGCTTGAGCAGGACAGGCAGAAATTCAGAAAGTGACTGAATTTCCAAGGCCAACTTCCTTGACTCTTATGGAAGTGGCTCAGCTGGAAATTTGGAGTGAATGATGGGTGTCATGGGTCCATCAATCCTCAGAATATGGAACTGGTTGAATGGGAACAGTTGAGAGTGTCACTCTGGTCCTGTGATGTGTTCTAGTAGGTAGGGATTGGTAGATTCTTGCTGTAAGAACCCTCACACTTAGATTGGTGATGGCATTGTGGGTACATGTGGGTGGGGTATGGGACAATCCAAGGTGTCAGACAAGGTTCATGGCAAGGGTCCAGACTCAGTAGGGAAGGACATAGACTGTGGCTGGCACAGGACACAGAAATCAAAGCAAAGACAGTCTGCTGTACAGGCTAAAGGAAAGCCTAACTCGCTGTGGTGCTAGGTGTACAGCAGGGATTCTCAGCCCCAGTGCTATTGACCTCTAGGCCTGGATAAGTCTTTGCTGTGGGGGAATTGCCTTGTGTAAGAATCAGTAACATCTGCCCTCAAGGTACTAACTGTATTCTCCCAGCTGTGACAGCCGTAAATGTCTCTAGCCATTAGCAAATATATTTTGAGTAGAAAAATTAAAAACCAATAGCTGTCAAAGGCTCTTTGCTGTCCTCACAGGCTTGTGGGACAACTCTTCATCCTCACTGGGTCAGGACTTGGCAGAGTGCTATCAACTGAGCATCTCAGGGAGTGCACACAGGGCTGGAGCTAATGTCCTCCAGTAAAAAAATGGAAGAGATCACTAAGTGTGGGAGGAACAAGAGCCATATTTTAAATTTTTAAAAGCTTTAATCTGTAAATGTTTGCAGTTTATGCAGTTTACAGTTGTCTCCATGTACATATTACAGTGTGGATGTTTTAAAATATCCTTTACCTTCCCTCCCCCTCCCTCTCCCTCCACCTTACCTTCTCAATTGATGGGTATGCAGATCGCTAAATCCAGGACACACAATACACAAGTATGCACTGTGCTGCCATGAGCACTGGTATGCATTTATTTGCAATGTAAATGACTTAAGCTCTTAGTGGAAGATACCTAGCAGAGGGAGAGCTGGGTCATATGGAATTTCTAATTTTAGTTCTTTGAGAAATCTCCACATTGATTTCCATAATGATTATATTAGTTTGCATTACCACAAACAATTTAGGAGAGTTCCCTGTTTCACGACAGCCATACAAGCATTTGTTATTATTTGATTTCTTAATGATTGCCATCCTTTCCAGATTAAGGTGGAATCTCAGTGTTGTTTACTTGCCTGGCTGTTCATGGCTTTTCATCAGCAGTGTTCCAAAAGAGTTTTCTGCGGTCTTCCTCAATAGACTTTCAAATGCCAGGAATTTTCTTGTTCTCTAAATTAAAGAACTTTGCTGCTTTCTGTGGTTATTTTGTTTCCCTACCCAGCTCATCTTTCTTTTTCAGAGACAGAATTCCATGTCACAGAGTCTAAGCAAAGATGTCCAGGTCAAAGCTCAGAGCACCTGCCTGGGTGTCATCCAGGAAGTAGATTGGATCACTTCTCCAGCCATACTGGAAACCCCGAGGTTTCCAGTGTTCACCTAAAGCTAGTGGCAGTGTTCTTGAAGCCTTGGTGGAGGGAGGCCAGGTCAAAGCCCTTGTTTCAGGGGAACAGAGGCGCCTACCAACTCCTGATACTGTTATCTCACATGTTTTGGTGCAAAACATGAACACGGAAGTGTTCCCGTAGCAGTGGCCCGTGGCCTAGGAGCACAATAGCAGAGCCCCAGAGATTCCTAGTGAGAAGGAAGCATCCTAATCAGTGTGTGGCAGAAGGCCACGAGAGAAGTGAACTGCAGCTCATCTGCACAACTCTACTGGAGCTTTCCCTAAATTTCTTTATAGGAGGAGAGTATTGGAGTTATTTTAATAGTGTTTGGAATGCAACCCAACTTAATACATATAATTGAAAATTATATAGTTGAATATTTTTCACTCAGCTAACCACATCTGTGCAGTGGCAAATATGGTTAACACCTGTCAGTACAGCCAAGAATACAGAAAAGATGTCCCTCACTCTCCAGAGAAAGCCACAGAGCCTATGGAAAAAGTGGGACCAGGGACATACCAATGGAAATGTTTACCAGTGATCCATAACAAAGGAACCCAATAAAATGATGGGTCTATGTTACCTGTATTAGGTGGTTCTGAAGTCCATAAACAGTAGCAAAGTAGCCCTTTATAAAACAAAAGGCGGGAGGTTCCTTGTGGAAGTGTCTGAAGGGTTGCAGTTGTAAGTTAGTATGAACCTAGGGGAAGGAGGTTGTTTAAAGTTATTAAAAGTTATTACTGGGGAAACAATACAGGTGGGTGGATACGTAGCTCACCGCACAGTCAACTGCAACGCTTGAAGATGTTTCAAGCAGATACACATCAGCACTTTATGTCTTCCGATCCAAATGAGTTCAGCGGAGTACAGTTCTGCTGAGTTCAATCAGAGTGCCCCCCCAGACAGAATTTCAGAGTGAACTTTAAAGTTGCATTATGCAGAAGTTGCTCCCTGAGATACCAAGTGTGTTGGGATAAATTCAAGCAGCACTGGGTATAGTGGTCAAATAGTAATTGCTATTATATTGAGGGTACTCTGAGTCCTTGTTATGTGCCAGGAACAGCTTCAAGATTTCAATATGTATAATAAATCCTATTAGCACCTCTATGCGATGTAGATACTATTTATTACTTTTGTTTTTACAGTAAGAACACTGAGGCACAGTTCATGAAACTACTTGGGCAAGGCAAGACTTTAGTTCCTCGTCTTTTATCTAGTTTTGCCCTTTTCTCTCTACTGAAGAGATAGTGCCTAATCTTAGGTACTGAACTCCCACTGTACAGAGTAGCAAAAATGGTCAGATCTCTTGCAATAGCATTTATTTCATGCCATCAACATTGAAATGCATGAATTCCTTCAGATTCACTGAATACAACCTAAAGGGTCTGGTTTTTTTTCTCTTCTTTTTAAATGCATGTAACATTTACTTTATTTAACTTGAACCTGCAGTTTTTTTATTTTTAGAAAATAAATCCAGCATATCATACAGAAAGAAAATTTCCCATATTATGAATGCCTGAGGTCCACCCACTAGTCTCCGTACCATCACCCATGTATCCTGCTTAGGGGCAAAATTTTTATTTATTTTTTATTTTACTTTAATTTATTTTTTATTTTATTGAAGTACAAATATCAACCAGACAGTTTTAAGACACCTTAACAAGACAAATTCAATAAATTAATACATTGCAAACTGTTTTCATATTGTTTTGGTATCGTACAAGGTGCACACATGATATTATACTTACAGACATTATTATAGCAGATGTCTCTTATCAGTAAATTAAGAGTGTAGCTGTTTACTTATTTTTTATACCTGAGTTATATCAAAAATTCAATAATTATTTTCTTAGTGGATGACCATAGTACTAGAAGCCGACAAAATATCCTGTCCCACCACCATCAGTGCAAATCTTGCCTCTCCTAGGATTATGTAGAAGTACAGCATTATCTATCCCAACTGTACTGTCTATACACACACATCATGATTTTTTCTTTCTATACCCCTTCCTTTGTCTACACCTATCAAAGGTGGGCACTCCATTGTCATTCAACTAACTTAGGTGCTTGAACTCAACAACACATTCCAACACAGTCCAGCATTCCACAAGGCCAGCCAACATTTTGGCTCTAGCTTTTCAAGGTCAGCGAAGACTCAGGACATAGGAGAACCTGTACTGCAACATCATGAAACTCAGTTGAGCTCCAAATTTTCTGAACAAGCAGATTATGAAGCCACAGAGGAAAGAGACTGAAGTTCAATAGTGTGCCTAGGGAGAATCACATGGAGAGAAAACTTTCTCTCAGGCTCTCACAGAGAGCAAACTGGTCAAGCATTGGCCGTGACTCATCCACATGGATGACACAGACAAAGGATGTACAGAATAAGGTACAGGACTACAAGATAAACCCTGAGGGGACTTCACTGACCTCATAAGAAACAAAAAGTACATGTGTTGGTGTGTAAGTCTTGCTCTATCTAGGTCTTAACCAGCAGAAAAGTATAAAAATGAAGTATACATCATGGGGCCATAATATTATGCTGAGCTGTAAATGGCTATGGTCGACAACTTCTTTGAATAACTCACTATTGTTGTAAAGGGTCTGTTTAAACCATGTCTGGTAGGGCTAACCTGTTACTTTATGGATGAGTTTCCCTGACATTTTAGGCATGATTTTCCCATTGTGATCACAGAAAGACAAATAAACAATTTCACATGTACACATCCAGACATAGCCCTAGCCATGGTTAGGATGAATCTATATTGAGTGAGATAAAGCTTTGCCATATTCTCATACTTAGTAGTAACAGAATTGAAGCTTTTACCTCAACACAGGAATTTTCTATTTACAGTCCAACATTTTTGCCTCCTGATCAAAACCAATGCTTTGAGATCATCTAATCCCTCTTTTTTTTATATTTTCCCCCCTTAACTTCATACTATCTTCCTTTTTCTCTAATTATTTGGCCACACTGTAACAGAAGCCGTTTTGACTTTGTTTTCATTCCTACTCCCTTTACTTTGTTTTTACTGGTGAAAGATGGCAGGGGTAGATGGTACTATGCAGAAGATAGCAGAGAAGAAAAATCATGCTACAGTCTGAAGTAAATAGGGAGAGGTCTCTTACTCCTGCTTATTATTAAAAAGATATCATTCTTTTCAACTGTTATGTCTCAAATTAGTTTTAAAATTATAAAAATACCTTTCCATTTTGTAAAGATTAATTTCCTTTAAAAATAATTCTTATGCTCAATCAGCATTTGTAATCTTTACCTAGTAGTTCTCAGCTTTGATTGGTTGTTAGAATGAATACCTGGTGCAGGTTTTAAACTTACTTAAAACCCAATAATGATGGCTTTCTCCATTGCTTCTCTCCTCAAAAAAAAAAAAAAAAAAAAGAAATGAACAGAAGAAAAGTGAGTTGATCAGGCATGAATTTCCCTTCCTGTTGCTTTACAGGAACTGGATATCATGGCCATTTATTCGTATTCATTGAGGAGCTATGGAGTTCCAAGAAAGAATGTGGTGATAAAACACAGATGCTGGAGGTGGGTAATACAACAACCTGAAGGATGTGTAGGAGTATACTAGGTAGAAGGAGAAGCAGCACAGAGACTTCTGTGGAAGGAGTCATCTGGACAAAAAGTAAACCTCTATGGTAAGAGGGAGAAGAAGACTTCATAGGAAGCTTCCAGAAAGAAGTATGCTTAAGGATGGGTGACTTGCAGGCACTATTCTCCTGTGAGCCTTCTTGGATCTTTGCTCATTGAAAATTTGAGAGATAAGTGGTAAGATGCAATGGCATCACTCCCTGTACCCCAGTACCTCTGGAAACTCATTCAACAGCTAGTCACCATCTTCACTAACTTCACCTCAGTCTTTTTCTTTGCTTCGTTTATTTTGAAGATTCCTCTGTTGGCATTTACTGCACAATCACATCTTTTCCTCAACTAGTCAAGGAACTTTGGAAGACGGGAAAGAGGTCAAGAAAGGCTCTGAGGAGTTGAGTTCTGATGTTGGCTCTGATACTAAGTACAGAGGCTCCAATGTCTCAGCTAGGTCCTGTGGCTTTTGGATTTCAATTTCCTCATTAATGTGATAAAAGAATTGGCCAGGGAGTCTCCACAGGCCCTGTACACTGAACACTGCCATGCAACTGATGCTATTCGACCCAAAGATCTCCAAATTGCATATCAGACTGTTCACCATTTATATGGATTATACTTTTGAAGTAGCCTTTCCTAGGACGTGGTAGCATTTTATTTATTGGTGATACCAGGATTGAACTCAGGACCTTGTGCTTGCGAGGCAAGTGCTTATTAACTGGGGAGTTATCTCCCCAGTCCCGATGCATGCAGAGTCAGCCAAACTTAGGACACTTTCATTTCTACATGATAAAATATATGAATATCATATTCAAGTTAACATATAATAGACAATATTATATTCAATGACTATTATATTCAAGTGGTTCAGTTCACATTCTGATTTTTTAAATTTACCATCATAGGACAATATGCTGTATACCAAGGTTAAATAATAAAATTTCTTGAGCATACAGTATGGAAATATAATGCCTTAATGTACTTTGATATGGGAAGCTCTAAAGTGAAAAGGATCCAAATTGTGAAATCAAAATTGTGAAAAATTATATTAAGAAGTTCTTTAAGCAAAATAAAAACAAGAAAAACAAAATAAAACAAAACAAAAAACAAATCCAGGTGGTATTTCTCAGTCACTACTGTCTGTCATGTTATTTGGAACGATAGTTTTGGAAAGGCATTTGGCAGCATCTCCTAAAGCTGATTGTATACAAGCCTAAAGAGTCAGTAATTTGACTTCCAGTAGAGACTCAACATTTTTTTTTTTTGCAGAACCGGATATTGAACTCAGGCCCTTGCACTCGCCAGGGAAGTGCTTATTCTATTGAGCCACCTCCCCAGCCCCCCAAATGAGTAATTGCTAGTAGACCAAAACTGGAAACTACTTAAAAGCCTCTCAAGAAAGTGATAAATTAATCATTATCTGCTCTTATGGAAGAATCTAGATGGCAATGAGAATGAGTAAATTTACAAAAATTCAAAACACATAGCTAAGCAAAAAAGTCATATATAGAAGAGCATATAGAATCTGACTCATCTGATATCTAAAACCAAGCCAGGCAAGAAAATTAGATTGTTAGAAATGAAAATGTGGTTATTCTTTGGGAGCTTAGGAGCCAATAGTTAGCATGGTAGGGGATTCCTGGGAGAATCACTGTCTCCATCTGTGTACTGATCAGACTCACATGTTTAGCTTGTGAAATGTATAGAGGTACATGTTTGTAATTTCTATTTTTTTTGATACACATATTTCTTTAACAACACTTTTGGGAAGTGTTTTGCCACATATTAGTCCGTTTGACTTAGACAATAATTCTAGGCAATAAGGTCAGGTAACTTTTCTCCAGTTCTGTAGGAAGAAAACAGACCTCCTCTTCCCTACACTACAGTAAAGTTTGGTTCTGACTTAGTTACTTTTTACTCCTTGCTGGGACAAATACCCACACTCAAAAGGAAGAAAGGGGAAGGTTTATTTAGCTCACAGTTTCGGAGGTTTCATTTCATGCTCCACGGGCTCCAAGGCACAGGACAGCAGTTCACGGCAACAGAAGACAATGAAGAGCAGAGAAGAAGCCGCAGCTGTGGCATCCACCAAGCTTCTCTTCCTTCTACACTGACTGCGAAGATTGGCACTCGTACCTCCTCCGAAGTGGCGTGACTTCGAAGTTCAGGGCAGCCAGGAAGCCTTTCTCAACTCCTTTATATATACTTTTAGTGCTGAGTCATTCTGTCTGGGGTGGCCCATGGCCCTAGGGTGGAACCAATTACACCCCAGTGCTGGCCCAATAGTGCCTAGGGTGGAACCAATCAAGCCCCAGTTTGGGCCCTGTTGGCCTACAGGGCGGGGGGTGGGGGGATGAAGGAAGGAGGGAGCATGCCCGGAACTGGGAGGTTGATCAAGTTGACACAATGTATCAACTACCACAGGTTCGAAGTATCAAGAATGATTGGTGGGACTGTTAGTTGAGGTATGTACTTTCTAGCACCAATGGAGGCAGTCCTTGTGGGAGTACCAAACACAGTGCCTCATGAATGGCTGGCGGACAGTAAGTGTCATCTGAAGCTGGGTTGTAGGTTGGTGCTTTCTCATCCATAGGGTTCTCCACTTGTTCTAGAAGTGACATCTCTGCTGATCTACTATCCCTCATAGGGAAGGCATTTTTCTCTCCTCAGAAAGGAAGAGAGATGAGCCCTGATTCAAAAGCGAAGCTGCCAAAATACCTGTGGAGAATTACATAATCCTGTCCCTTCAGGGCTTAGAAAGGAATGAGTTGGACACTGAGTGCTCAGACACAGTGCCTAGGAAAACAGGAAGGATCACTTAGGCAGAAATCCATGCATATGACCTTGGATAAATCGTGGAACTTCTTTGGGGGCACCAGTTTGAAAGATAAATTTAAGCTGCCTACCTAGGCCCTTGTGATCCTTCTGAGCTTACCTCTCTGAGGATCCTAAGTTTTATATCCTTCTATGCATAAAATCAGATTGAGTCTCATAGTTTTCAAGACTGTTCAATGTACTTCAAACTTGGTAATTACCTTGATGTAATTTAAGAACAACTTTTACTTAATTTAATTTGTAACTTAAGTGTGGATAGTCCAATTTTTTCTGTTCTTATAGTTGAAAAAAGACACAAACCAACCAAGTTACATCAAGTAGTCAGAGATCACATTAAAATTCTGAACCATATTTCTTTTAAAAAAGCATACAAAAATTCCAGTTATTTATGATGTGGCTAAAGAAAAGATAAGAAGTCCCGGAAATGGAATCTGTTATTGCTTGAATAATAAAAACTAAAGACCTTCTTTGGAAAAAAAAATATGGAGAATGGAGAATGCTTTGATTTAGGGCTCAGCTGTGATGTCAAGGTCAGCCAATGAGCTCAGAAGGAATTTGAGAACAGTAAAAAGATAAATAGAAGCAGATGTTAGGAAAATCTTGAACACTGGTAATGAATTGTATAGTTAAAAGTCAAAATTTCATTGTTTATGTGTATCATCCGTCAGAGGCTATAACAAAGACTATGCAAATGAGCATTTACAAGCCTTGCTATACTGTGGTCACCTATCCTCTTCCCTGCATTATTTCCAACTGAAGTCCTTTAAAGGTTTTCTCTAAGGAGGTCAACTGTCATGGTATTCCTATTAAATCAAGGCCTCTGTTTTAAATTAATGTAAGAGAATTTTGATGGGAAGAGGAAAGGAAATAAAAATGGAAAAAAAAAAAATTTGGCTTCTGATTGACCAGCACTTACATTCTTAGAAATAAACTGCATTTTGCCTTTAGCTGTAGCTTATGGCAGGAAATATAAGTCTTATCTTGTTTTTTAAAATGTATCAGTTGTTTTATTAGGTTTTTAGTAAGATATTTAGACCACTAATTTATGAGGATAAATTCCATTTGTCAGAGCAAAAACAGGTCACAGGTAGCCCCAGAGCTGAGGAACAGCTAAAATCCGTGAGTCCACCGCTTTCTGATCCACCTTGCACTGCTCTGAAATCTGGTATCTCTCTTTCTTAGTGTTGAAGATCTCACCTTCCTGGTGCCTGGGTTTCCACAGCTGCATCTTCTTGAAGTAAGCATCAGTGAGGTGTTTGGGGATTTCCACATTGCTGACAATAGAGGTGGCAATGACAAATTTCTGGTGTGTTCTTCGTAGAGGAACACGATTAAGGCTAAGAGGTCCACAAGTAGCAAGCCACTGGCCAACTGCTTCAGAAAGACCACTCTCTTGCCCCTGTGATGCCCAGGAAGGATGATCAAGATGGTGCTGTCAGTGATGCTCCCTCGAAGTTTCCTCACATGCTGACTGAAGGGTTTCTTGCCATGGCAGAAGAGCTTCCGGGACACATCTTCAGTAGGGTAATATCCAGGCATTTTTTGAAGGTTAACCACCCAGCTACCTCCATTCTTGTCCCCACATACCAGTTTTATGATTGTAGCAAGAACTTTCTCCTTTTTTTCCCTCAACCTTTGATTTAGCAACTGTGATCTTTCTGTTGTACAAAGCCTTTCTGGAATATGTAATAGATCAGGAGTATCAACCAATTTCTCTAACCAGGACAGGATTTAGGCTGCAGTAGAGCTACCCCTTCTTGGGTTTTTTTGCCTTCTTCATCTTACCCTTTTTACCAGTACCACTGGTAGTAGCCTTCTTGGCTTTGGGTTTCTTCTCTTTAGTGTCTTGCTTCTAAGTTTTTCCACCCACCATCTTGCAAGATGGGAAAGAGCCTTAAATATTTAGAGTTTTCAGAAACCAAAAAGAAATAAAAGAAAGCTTAGAGACACAAAGCTCAGAAGGAAGGTACTCAAGAACAGGGCTGATAAAAAATCTAAGTTCAAGGGGACAGAAAGAGCTTTCATTCCAATAGAGAATTCAGGAGACTGGAAAAAAGAAAATAGTCAAGATTAGTAATAGGACTTAAAATCATAACAGTCTGCACACCTGTAATCCTAGTGCTTGAGAAACTGAGGCAGGAGAATTGTTAGAGTGCTCAAGATAGACTGCGTTGAAAAGTGAGCTCAAGGCCAGCCTGAAATCCATGAGACCCTGTCATTCATATATATTTATTTGAAAGTTTAATCTAAAAAGTTGTCTCTATTTACTGATTCTTTCAGAACTACATTTCATAATAGAAATAAAAAATAGAGACACCATACTTACTTCAACCTTGATAGAAAGCCTTGACTCAATTCAGTTATTGCCTGCTGTGCTGCTAGTTGTGAGGCCTGGGGGGAATTACTTCGTTGCTCTGAACCTCATTTTCTTCATCTGTAAAATGAACTGCAGCCTATGTCATGGGATTTCTCTGAGGCTTTCAGGAAATTGCAAATGTAAATTGTTGATTTCACAGCCTAAATTGTATTATAAGTCCACGAAACTTTTTTATTGGAGGTAGTGAGGATGATGAGTTTTGATATATTTAAACCAAGGGACTCTTGCTTGCTTGCTTTCCTTTCTCTGGGTCTCTTCTGTACTTTGATTTCATTTCTACCTCATTATTCAGAAGATTTTAAATGTCTTAACGACTTCAAATAATGAAAGTTTGTTTCTTTTGCTTATACTGTATTTCACTTAAAAGTGAGATTAAAACAAAATTTTAGTACAGTTATTTTAAAAAGAAAAAGAAGTAGAGCTAGAGAATTTAGGAGCAGAAAGTTGGAGCCAGAATAAGGGACAAGATACAGTAATATGAACTTATGATTTGATTCCTATCAAGTACTTTATAGACACTGGGCAGCATTCAAAATAAAGTAATTCAAGGAACATCTGTTTGCAAAAGTGAGATTACAAAGCAACATTAAGGTATAATTTCCTCCTACCTAGGAGTCAAGGAGATAGCTCAGTAGAATAAGCATTTGGTTGGTAAGTACAAGGGCCTGAGTTCAATCCCTTGTTCTGAAAAAAAAAATCATTCAGCTTTGAAAACATTTTCTCAGGCTTTCACAGAGACCAAATTGATAAAGCAATGGCTGTGATTCATCCACATGGATGGTACTGACAAAGGATCTACAAACTGCCATATAGGATTTCAGGGTAAATCTTGAAGGGAATTGACTGGCCTTGTCAGGTATAAATGTTACATGTATTATTACATAGGTCTTGCTTTATCTTGATCTTAACCATCCAGCAGAAAAGTATAAAAACAAAGTATAAAAAGTAAATCCATATTAATATGCTGAGCTGCAAAAGGCTCAAGTCAACAACTTCTGACATTGCCAGTCCTACTGGACTATATTGGATTATTTTGCTTAATTCACACAAGTACGGTATTTAAACGGTAATGGAATACCCATCTCTGACAAAACTAAACAAAAAAGGTGATGCAAATGAGAGACCATTTTGTATCTGTATATATGAAATAGCTAGGATAGATGTACATCTATTTTCTTTTATTTCAATGAGAAGAAACATTTGTACTAATAGTGTTTAGGCAAGATATCATGTCTGCATCTTGTACTATGAATGACCACTAAGAAGACAACAATATGCAATGCATTAATTATTGAAACTGTCCTACTAATCAGTTTTGAAACTATGTCATTGTTTTTTGTTTCTCAATAAAATTAATAAAAATATTTCCTCCTACCTGAAGGGTGAGGTTGTTGAAGCTCCACAGTGAAGGGTTTAGCAGAGCAGCTGCCTTGAGAGGACTAGAGGCTTTTGTCGAAGAAAATAATCAGCATGAAGTAACCTCTTGGAAACAGCACTATAGAAGTACCCTGTATATTTAATACCCATAATCCATCCTTCCTTTTTCCCTCCCTCTTTCCCTCCATTCCCTCCCTTCCTTCCTTTCTCTCTCCCTTTCTCATTTCTTTTTTCCTTCTCCCTGGGGTCTTCCTATTAACTGTAGAGAGTTGGAAACCAAAAAAATGAGAGTTAGTGATATTCACAGACTCATTGTCTCTAAGGTCAGAGAGAGGACAGAAGGTAGGCTGTGGGTGGCATAATGTTTTGGAGTTGACATTTAAACTTAACTTGGCTCTCAAACAGTAATGGGAATAGGATCATAGACTGAATTCATATTATCAACAGAAGATTTTAACAAATCACCCTCTCTAGGATTTTATAGTCAGTTCCAATTTTAAGTGACATTCTGCAAAGCTATCCAACTTGATATGTTATATGAGATTCTATTATAGGCTTTGATTCACAGTGACTTAATTTGGAATATATCTAAAAATACTTTCATTTCTGCAAAATTTCCCAATGTGTCCTTTCAGAAAATGAATAGACAGCAAAGTGATTTAAAGGCAACTCTTAGGTATTATGATAAAATGCAAAGAGATTTACTTTTTCATTCACTATCATGAATGAAAATGATCCTGAAAAGAGTTTCAGGTCACTAGGGGACCAAATACTGATTTATCCATCCAGGTTGACTGGCCTGAGTCGCACGGTGGCCAAATACAAGGAAAAGCATCAGCCTTGGCATGCTGAACTGAGCACACATAGGTAGTTCTGGCTCGCTGATACGGAGTCTAAGAGGAGGTTAGAAACAACTAAAAGCCACTTCTCACCTTGAAAGACTCTTAGGTGAAAAGACTGCCAAATAGTTAGTGGTGAAAGAAAGATTCCCTGTAATTATTTTGATATTTTCAAAACAAGATCTGTCTTAAAAAAGAATAAAAAGCCGATGCTCCAGACATTTGTATAGCTTTCTTTAGTAAAAAATGGATTTTTATAAATAGAATATTGAATTGGTATGGGAAACCCAGTACTAGACACACCGTTGTTCATACTAACATGACTTTTGCCTATTGTGTTACACTTTATAAATACTTCCAGAGATGGATGGAGTTGCTTACACTTTCAAATGGTATTGTGAGGCCCTTTTCTCTGTAGAGGCTAGAACCGTAAAACTCAGGAAGACTAAGAACATTCTCCAGATCACCAAACAGTAAAAAATTAATGTGGCAATTATAGTTAGAGTGGATGAGAGTCAAGTATGAGACCATAAAATGTCTTCTAACTGAAGTCTCAACCAGCTAATTGTATTGCATACCATTTGCATTCATGAGGAGCAAATAATAGATATTTGTTATTGAAAGAATGGGTGGTTGCCTGGACAAATGATGCACCTGAGAATACAGTGTGTGCTCAGTTAGCTCCTAATGGTATGGTTTTGAAACAAACACATAGATGTACATGCTGACTGCAGAATGGGGGAAAGCAGCACTGTGGCAGAGCTACAGCAAACAGGAGCTCCTGGTGGCATAGGCACCTAGGGCTGTCAAAGCATGCTGGCTTGTGGGAATCATGCAGGCATGGCCATCTCAAGGTGAGTCCACATGCCACACTCCCTGGGGGGTCTGAAAGCCTCATCATTCTCAATGCCAGGCTCTGATAGCCACACATAAGCAATAGTTAGTTGGGACAGATTTCCTGAAGCTCACTGCAGCAAGTGCCCCAAGTCACGGGATAGCTAACAGCCTTGGACCTGCCATTATCCCTAATAAGTCCCCTATGTGAGGTGTCATCTACAATATAGGGATGACCCAGAGTCACCTTTGGTGCTTTGAGGGGTTCTTTGTATTAGACTCCTCTTGGACTTCTGCTACTATTGTAGGGACCTACCAAATCAGGCCCTGGCTAGAGCATATATAAGACAGCCTCTGTGTCGCTATGAACATCAGGAAGTTTTCAAACAGCTTTGGAAGCTAACAGGTTGTGCCTTTGACACTTGCCTCTGAATGTGCAATACTGTCCCTACAGTTGCAGCTTCTCATACTTACCCTGATTTCCCTGTTAGTCCACAAGCCATGAGAGCAAACCCCTAGCAACAAATGCAGTATTCAGTCATTCAAATATCAATCTTTTGGGAGCAAGGGAGATAGGATTCCTACCCCAGAAAATAGGACCACTGCTCAGATTTCAGCAGTGACCCAAATCTGGGTGTCTCAACTCCTTCCCTAGAATGACTTTATACTGTTTCTTGCAATACCTGCAGTACAGTTTTTGCTGTGCATTGGTCTTTTCTGACTCCTCTTTCTATATGACAGAGAAAGAAAGAGCGAGAGGCCCAAGCCCTAGTTGAGGACCCTTAGATCACAGACCCACTAAATGTAACAGTATGAGTCCTTTTCACTCAGGGCAAGTAGGAGCTGTGTGACCTCCCCTTTCACAACCTTCCTCAGAATTTAATAAGCAGTTAGACTCAGTTGCTAGGATTCTGCCCTGTCCTGCCAGGAAACCCCCTACTCCCACTCACATAAGTCTGAAGGAACCACTCAAGAAGCCAGGTTACATGTTGGGAATTCACCTTCCCCTTTCATCCTAGGACATGCTTTCAGTGAGACAAGGAACAGCTCTGTCTGGTTAATCTAAATCACTGCCTGTAATGCCACTATTTGGCTATAGATCAATTTTCATTACTTTTGATGGGGCTTCTACAATCTGCAAAGGATCTACCTTGATAATAGGACAGTATGACCTTTATGGTGCTTAGCAAAGCCTGAGGAACCAAAGTATCATAGAACCTTTCAAATTCATGTCAGCACCTCCTTAATTCTAGTGTAAAGCAGTGAAGCCACAGCATGACCGCAACTTACAAGCATCCCACGGCAGGGCCCTCATTCTGTCCAGGGCTGAAAACACTCTGAATACTGAGCGCCTTCATCACTTCAGAGGAACAGTGTTGTAAACATGCTTTTCAGTTTCTTCAAGCTTCAGTTTCTCTCTTTAAAAATGGGAGGTGACAGTGGGCACTGGATGAAAAGGGTAGAAACAAATGGGCTTCAGCTTGGGACAAAGAAAATTTCTTGGTTTCTTGAACCGTCGCTTTCCACGTGACATCACAGACAGGGAGGAGAGTGACACCCTTTGTAAAGAGACTAAAGTATCACACCGTAAAGTTCAGTGACTTCCCAATATGACAACATCAGGCAAGAACCAGGGCTGATTGCTCTGCCCAATATGTTATCCAGGAACCGTAGCCAAAGCATGGTGTGTAAACACTCAGACTGGCCTAACAGCCAGGTAAGATCCAGGAAGAAGATCTGCTCTACCGGAGAGGAGAGCCACAAAGGGAAAGTTTTAGGATTTTCTCAGAGGCTGCAGAATTTAGGTAATACTAATCATGAAAATAGACTCTTAGTGGAACATGACACATTTGCCACCTGTACATTAATCTAATTAAGCTGATGTGATCAATATTTCACTGTTAGAATCATGGATTATGAATTATAATGCACTTATGAGACAGGATACTATTGCATAATAAATAATAGCCACAAGAAATACTATTAACTCATTGAAAACAATGAGAGAGGTCTAAATGCACGGAGCAAAATGTCTCTGAGATATCGTTACCAAGAATACAGAAATATATATATGGGTAAGGGCTAAACAAATAGCTCACTGGGTTAAAGCTCCTGCTTAGGTAGACATAGGGGCCAGGATCTCCATTCCTCAAGGCCTGTCTTGATGGCCCTGCCCCCAGGGCAAGCTGAGATAGTGATTGAGACTGGGCATAGTGGCACACTCCTGTAATCCCAATACTTGGCAGGCTGTACGCAGGAGGATCAGTATGAGTCCTGTCTATGCAGCGGGACACTGTGTACCCTGTATAACCTATCCTAAATAAAAAATAAAATAGAAGGATAGACCAGAGACATAGCTATGATATACATATAAAGATGGCTGAAAGAGTAGTTTCTTGCTTTTCTGAAACAATATTTTAGCATGAAAATGGGACAGTGTATTAGCCAGTTTTCTCATTACTAGGGATGAATACCTGACACCTCTGGGTGTTTGCATTAAAGAAGAAAAGGCTGGTTTGGTCCATGGGTTCTGTTCACTGTCTACTGGCAGCTGGCTCCCAGGCCAGGACATTATGGTGGAAATGGGGTTAGTGGCAGAGACAGATGCTTAATTCATGGCTTCTAGAAAGCAGCACAAGGAAACAATGACAGCCCAAGTCCTCGCTATGACTCAACCGCTTATATCCAGAAGAATGCTTTACTAATCCCTTATGTGGCTCCCAACCCAATATAGTTCACAATTAAATATGAACATCACAGACAGCAAATAAATTGTTAAAAAGTAATTACAGATTGTGCCCAATATTATAGAAAATAAAAAAAAAAACCAGTCCTATCATGGTTAGTAGCAATGTTTGAGTGAAAATAAGACTCTATTTATCCTGTTGAGCAGTTTCTTTCCCTCTTACTATGTTTATTGTGCGTTCAGATTTTGTTTACTCTTTCAGGTTCTTACACTAGGGATACAATACAATTGGAATGAGGGAAAGTAGAAAAGAAAGAAGGAAGGGGAAAATGATGTACATATTCACACAGGACGGCTAGGATGCTTGGGATACTAATGTCTGCTAGCTTTTTGCAGGGAGAAGTTAATTCTTACAATTTTTATTTTGACTAATTTTATGTACTTGTATCTAGTAATCTGAGCAGCTACTTTGAAGACAAGAATGTGCAATATAAGAACCATTGCTGAATTCCTATCATCTTGTTTAGTGAAATTCTGTATCATTTCTAATGTTTTATCTGTTTTTAATTCTCTTTAAAATTAAAAAATAAGCTCTTTATTTGTTTACTTATATATTTGGGGGAAGCTTATTGTTGGAGAGGCCTCACACATGCTGGATGAGGGCTCTGCCTAAGAGTCACAGCCACAGTCTTTCACAGAGCTTATGTAGACAGGGATATCAGAAATATCCTGAAACGCAAAATGACAAAGGCTTGCTGTGTCTCATTCCAAACCCTGCTCCCACCAAGACACCGGTTTCCTACTCTGTGGACTTTACCAATGGACTCTTCCAAAGGCTGGGAGTCAGGTGCCATGTGGAATCTCTTCTGCACTGCCAGGTAATGGAGCCCTGCAGCACAGTGGCTAATACTGTGCTGTGGGTTGTCCCGCTCGCTTTCTGCTCCGGAGGCAAGGCATGCATGTCACTTCTTTATGTTGACCCTTCCCATCCACTTTGACTTTGATCTCCCCACAGGGCAGCAAGCTGCATTCCCTTTGTGCAGACCATCATACAATCATAAGGACGTGGAGAGAACCAGGCTGGCTCCATGACTTCCCAGGGGCTTTGTCGTCAGAGGGAGAGCAATGGGCTTAACAAGAAGGGGACACTGCAAAGGAGGCCTTCATGGCTGCAAAAAAATTACAAGGACCCAAGAATCACAGTTTCTTTCCTAAATAAAGTCTTTGGAATTGTTTTGGCTCAGTCATACCTTGAGGCATGGACAATCTCTAGGAGACTTCAAGTGTCCCTTTAGTCCCAGGAAGAATAACCTAGAACGTCTTTCTTTTTAACCATGTTATTATGCTCAAAATCTCCCCATTATTATACAATAATGCAAAAAAGCATATATTTGAAATTCCTTAGGAAAATCTTTCCTTGGACATACTACTTAATTGCATGAACTTTTCCAGATGTGAGGCTTACTCCATGGGAAATAACAAAGAATTTGTGAATTAAGGAAATTGTCCTGCTTTTATGCTATTTTTCCCCCAGCATGGTTATATATTATGAACAGAATGTTGAGGTTAATCCTCAAAATTTATTAGAAAATACACTCTCAGAATTGTTTTGTTTAATAAAAATCATATTTCTTAGGAAAAAGAAACCAGCTGTTTTACATTTATACCAAGATTGTCCTTACACATTTAAGATTTCTGCATTAAGTCATTAAAAATGAGGTAACCCATTCTCTTAAGACTGAATAGCATGTCCAAGAAACTGTGGTGAGTAGAGAAGAGTATAAAAGAAATTATATTCTTTACATTTACAAGAGGATTTTACTATCTAGTTTTCTTAAAATAGATAAATTTCGCTTATTTGCTGAATCTTTCTGTGCAAAGGTACTGCTAATATTCACAAATTCAGATGTGACATATCTATTTCTTCCCTTCCCAAGCAATGATAATCCTCATGGACCATTTTGATGTCTGTAGTCCCGAGGTCTCTGGATATGAGTTACCATGTTTTCTAAGCTGCCGATTCCCAAGCCATTTAGACTTCTCTTCTCCATATGCTCTGGGATTTTATTTAGAAAGTTGTATCACAGGGCTCAGTAACCTCTCTAGCAATTCTCCTAAGTGAACACCAAAGGGGGAGACAAATCATAGGCAGGTCCCTGAAACCCTTAAGCAGTTGATCAGCCGAAGGCTTCCATTTTCCTTCAAGCTGGGCTCCAAGATCCAGAGAAAAGTTAAAGGAAATGGTGGGGCTCTGCATGCTCCTTTAGGGATGCTTTATTCAGAGCTGTATTATGCTTTTGAAAGTTCGCATTGACCTAGCATCTGAGCCTCATCCCAGCAGAGACAGAGAGCAGGTCTGCTGCGCAGCAGCAAGTGATTTGAGGTATAAAATCCTCGGTGCCTTTCACGCTATCTCTAGTGTATTTTCCTGGAGGAGTTTATTTGCCTATTATAATCATGTCCTTTGAAGCAAAAAACAGAAAAAAAGTAGATGTGGTACCCTTGGTAAAAATGGTTAAACTAAATGCTGGCTTGAGGTACAGATGATTCTGTGACCTGGAGAGTTTGTACTGTAGCTGAAATAACTGAATTTGAGATATTGCATGAAACAAGATACTCGTTCATCTGCCTTCACATATTTCAGTAATGAGTTATAGTTTTTTTCCTCCAATGAAGAAAAACATGTTTGCATGTGAGCCTGTTTTGGAAAACTACAAATTTTTATGAGTCATATTTTTACATTTAAAAGAAGAAATCTTTGATCTTGTGACTACTAACTGAATGAATTGAGAACTTGAGTTAGAATATAGGCACTGCTTCAGATTTACTAAAACGCTAAGACTTGAGTGAGTATCTTTGAAAGCGAGAAAGGGAAAACTTCCTCCCCACCCCACCCCTTGTAGCTGGAAAAGGCACAGGTAGATGAGTTACACAGTTTGCGGGCCGCTAGCTCCTCACTTTGCCTCTTCTGAATTTCTAGATTATTTCTCTCCTGATCTAGAGAATGTGCAGTTTGAGTACCCTCTTTGTGTCTCGGGAAATCAGTGTTCTTTTCAAAGACAATTCTCAGAACTTCTTTCATCTGCAACATTTACTGTTATCATGGTTTAAAAAGGATTATCAAAGTCACAATTATTATCAGTTGAGTTGTCCTCAGTTGGTCTCTACGTCATCTATTTTTGAACCCAAACCAAGCCCATCTGGCAGTCCTAGCCTGGGAATTTAACCAAGGAGAAGGCAGAGAAGACAGACAGACCTGCCTGAAGGCGGAGCATGAGTTCAGAGTCTGCACAACCCAGCTCAGCAAACTGAACACAAAGCACTACCTTCCGAACTATCATACCCAGCCCAGCCTGATGCACAACTTCTCTTGATTATGGTACTGAAATCATAAAGAAATATACATTTCAGATATCCTGATATGCATAGAGAATCTGATCTGTTTATCAGTAAGGTAACTGAGATTGTTTTATATGCTATGGGAAGGCATAACATGCCTAAGGAAATGTGTACAACAACAGTGGGAAGAGGTGAAATTTTGAAAATAAAGAGATTTCTGACATAAAAAGGAAAGGAGACAGTAGTTTGTATTTTGAGTCTTTCTGCTGATTCTCTGCACACCCGCTTCAGGCTTCTGGCAGGAGTGGCTCCATACCAGGCAAATGTGTTCAAGGGTCCAGCATGTGGAACATACCTCTGTGTATCTGGAATCTGGAATATAAGAGAAATCAAGGGCTGTGCAGTTTCAGGGTGGATGAGGTCTGAACACGGAGGCCTGTGCCTGGCTAACGGGTGAGCCTTGCTGTGGGGCCGGGGTATGTGCTGAGGTGTTTCTCAGGCTGCTCACACTAAGTCAGATGGTGCTGGTCTGACTGTGTAACTTGGCTTTCTGGGTACATCTTCTAGAGAGCGCGGTCCAGAGGGCTTTGAGCACACTGAGAAATAGGCAAGACAAATGCTCAGGAGCTTAGCATTAATCCCTTATAGCGAAGCTTGCACAAAGTTGGAATATAAGGATAAATACAATGAGTTGGGGGAAAGACGGATGGTGAATAGCTGTCATCATGGTTTCGTGTGGTTATGCCCCTGGCATAGGAAAATATGTCTTCCCTCGTTTCTTTATGATATGGATGAATAGGATAACCTGCTCATGCTTGCCCACTGCACACAATGCAGACAAACCCATCCAAGTGTGGGAAACTGAGAGTCAAACCCTTGCTCCCACGTGAATTATAAAACCAGCAGTCTACTGGGCCTGTGCCTGCCCATTTAGTGTAACTATGCTCGGATGGCCCTTGACATGCTCTGCTCCTGCCTCTGCCTGCCATCAAGTTAAAAATAGGATCAATCAGCTGACTTTCCGGTAGCTTTCAGCATGGGCTGGGCAATTGCTTGGAAAGGTTTGCAGCTGACTTCTTCCATGTCAGTTTGATAGATGAAAACTCGAGGACTCCCCTGCTGTTATGGAGTGAATCAGTAGTGATCATCATCGTAACAATGGTGCTGCTGTTGTTGAAGTGTTGCTTCTCCAATTAATGCTGGGCAGGGCTGCGTCTCACCCGATTCCTCTTCCACTCTAGTCTTTTAACGTAACTGCTTATTAAAATGACTTTGCTCTCTGTGAGAGCTCGAGAGAAAGTTTTCTCTCCATGTGATTCTCCCCAGGCACACTATAGAACTTCAATCTCTTTCCTCTGTGGCTCCATAATCTCCTTATTCAGAAAATTTGAGGCTAAACTGAGTTGCATGATGTTGCAGTACAGGTTCTCCTATGTCCTGAGTCTTCGCTGACCTTGAAAGGCTAGGGCCAAAATGTTGGCTGGCCTTGTGGCTCTTCTATTTCTCCAACTCTGACTTGTGATCTTAGGTTGTTAACCATCCAGAAGAAAAGCTGATTAGTATCCTATAGCATATGCCATTCACTTTGCCTTATCTGACTCAATTGATTTTAGTTGTTGTTGTACATTTCCTTTTGTATTTCTGCTCTTCACTTGTTATACTAGGGAGACTATACGATATTTACACATGTGTGTCTGGTTTATTTCACTTATGAATATATGTTCAAGTGGCATCCACTTCAGTATAAATGCTTCAAACTTATTATTAATAGCTGAGTAATACTCCATTATATAGAAATACCACAGTTTTTCAACCATTCCTCATGTGATGGACATCTTGGTTGTTTCCAAGATTTTGCTATCACACATTGCACTGCTATAAATATAGGTACACATATATCTCTATGATACAATGTTTTCAGATCCTTTGAGAAAATTCCCAGTAGGGGGATAGCCGGCTTGAATGGGATTTCTAGTCCTACTCTTTTGAGGAGTCTCCACACTGACCTCCACAATGGTTGTACCAGTCTACATTCCCACCAGCAGTGGAGAAGTGTTCCCTTTTCCCCACATGGATGACACAGACAAAGGATCTACGGAATAATGTACAGGACTACAAGATAAACCCTGAGGGGACTTCACTGACCACATAAGAAACATAAAGTACATGTGTTGGTATATAAGTCTTGCTCTATCTAGGTCTTAACCATCCAGCAGAAAAGTATAAAAATGAAGAATACATCATGAGGCCATAATATTAAGCTGATCTGTAAATGGCTATGGTCAACAACTTCCTTGAATAACTCACTATTGTTGTGGAATGCTGGACTGTGTTGGATTGTGTTGTCGAGTTCAAGCACCTAAGTTAGTTGAATGACAATGGAGTGCCCATCTTTGACAGGTGTAGACAAAGGGAGGGGTATAGAAAGGAAAAATCATGATGTGTGTGTATAGACAGTACAGTTGGGATAGATAACGCCATGCTTCTACATAATCCTATGAGAAGCAAGATTTGCACTAATGTTGATTGGACAGGATATTATGTCGGCTTCTAGTACTGTAGACAACCACTAGGAAAATAACAAGGTAGAAAGTATTAATTATTGAATCTTTGATGTAATGCAGGTATAAAAAATAAGATACGCAAACAGCTACAATCTCTTTATTTAATGATAAGAGACATATGGTATAATAATGTCTGTAAGTATAATATCATGTATGCACCTTCTATGATACCAAAACATCATGAAAACAGTTTGCAATGTATTAATTTATCAAATTCATCTTGTCAAGGTATCTTAAAACTGTCTCATTGATATTTGTACTTCAATAAAACAAAAATTAAAAAAAAAGAATAAATAAATAAAATGACTTTGTAAAATTGCTTCGTTTTTGTCATTGGTTGGACTTGGTTGCTAACAGAATCATTTAGTGACAATAACAATACACATTGGGTAAATGATTTCTTTCTCTTTAAATTTTTTTTTTATTTTTAAAGAGAATAAAAAAGTATTAGAAAAAAACAATAAAATTATACACAATGTTACTAAACAAAATGATAGGAATTCAATACTGGTCATTATATTGCATATTATTGTCTTCAAATTAGTTATTCCAGATATAAGCTTGTAAGATTGGTCAAAAATATTTTAAAAACTAAAAAGGAGAGAGTGCCAGGGAGACAGCTCAGTAGAATAAGCACTTGCCTGGCAAGCACTAGGTGTTGAGTTCAATCCCTGGTACCACACATTCAAAAAAAAAAATGGAGAGAGAAAAAATTTATAATCATTAACTTCTCTTTTCAGTAGACCAGCAGAAATCATCAGTACAATTACCTAAGTGAACCTATGTGCTTGGACGTATAATAATACGTCTTTTCTGTTGCCATTTCTACCAACTTTGCCAAAGTGGGGGAGTGTACCTGAGCAGAAATGAAGGCAATAGTTCTACATCTTACTATCATTTTTTTGTCTTCTGCATTATATTCTTGTAGTAAAATATTATACTGCTCTCATCTAAGTAATCTTGATATTGCAGGAATATGTAGTTGACCTCATTAAACTTTTATATTAAGTCTTTTGTTTTTTTACATTTACATGAAACAAAACAGAAGTAACAACACTGCAAGGTACAGCATCAAGCTTTTCTACTATAATTTAAACACAAATTTTCTCAAAAATTTACTTGAGTTCTACACTGAAAGTTTTTAAAGGAGTATCATTTTTACTGAAAGAATAATGATTACAGTTATTGAGATTTGTGCATTAGCAAATATCTTCTGAAAATGAACAAAGTCAGGCCTATCACTTCAAGGAGAAAAACTAGATGGAATTTGTTGCCAGACATGTATTTATACTTTCAAGTAGTATAAAATGCTTAAGCTACAATCTGTTCCTAGGAACTTGACAGCCTTCCAGTATTTTAATATGTTTTCTGGCCAGATTAGTGGTGATATTAATGAATGTTATTTTTTGATATAGTGTAATGAAACGTATTAAAATTTAGAAGAGTTGCATAAGCCAGTGGCTAACATTTCCCTAATAGATGATGTATGATATTCATAATCCTGGAGGGGTAAAAATTCATACAAATGGCAAAAGAATCCAATAAGGCCAGTGTCCCAGAGAATAAGTTTTTCTGATACACTTTTGTTTTTCATACTGGAACTGAGAACAAAGAATTGACTATGCATTAACTTTTGATGGAGTGTCATGATTATCTGAAAAAGCATTCAAACACTGCTCCCTTTTCTAATTATGTAGCTACATGAAGCAGGATTTTATTTCTGTGTTCCAACCAAAACAACCCATCATAATCTATTAAATACAGACACCATTATGAGAATCCATTTGTCTTTTAATTAGATTTCTTTTTGTTGGGGCTGGGGAGATGGCCCAGTGGAATAAGTGCTTCCCTGGCAGGCACAAGGGCCTGAGTTCAATCCTCAGTTCAAAAAAAAAAAAAGAACAAGCACCTGCCTGGTAAGCGCAGGGTCCTGAGTTCAATCCCCAGTTCCTCAAAAAAAAAGTAGATTTCTTTTTGTTTTACAAAATACAAGTATTTCCATTAAGTACATTAGTTATGCTGTCATGTATTGAGTTTATTACTGTTTCAATTATAAATATATCATTTTTTTACTTTGGCAGAAAGGTAGAAGTGTATTCTTTAGCATTTATTTATGTTTTAAGTTTTATTCATTTTAATGAGGAAAAAGAATAGCAATGAAACAGTTTTAATACAGGTTAGTAGCACATCTACAATAATTAATACATTGAATATTGTTGTCTTCATAAGTAGTAATTCAGAGGACAAGATGCAGACATGATATTTTGTCTAAACAATATCGGTGAACTAAGAGAAAGTAGCTGTGTATCTACCCTAATTCTCACAGAGGGACATGACCAATGATGTATAGTATGCCTACGGAGAGCCACCTAGAGAGAAAATTTCTCTCAGGCTTTCACAGAGAGCAAATTGCTCAAGCAATGGTCATGGCTCATCCAGATGGCTGACACTGACAAAGGATCTACAAGGTGATGTACATTGTTCCAGCGTAAATCCTGAGGAGATTTGACTGACCTTGTCAGACACAAAAGTTACACTTCTATTTATATAGGTCTTGCTTTAACTTGGTCTTAACCATCCAGCAGAAAAGTATAGCCATGACATATAAAAAGTAATGCCATATTAATTTGTTGAGCTGTAAAAGGCTCAAGTCAACAGCTTCTAACAATTGCCAGTTCTGCTGATAACTCACTACTATTATGGACTATTAGACTATATTGGGTTATTTTGCTGAATTCAAGTACCTACAATCTTTAAACTGGTTTCAGTTATGAAAAGGTCCTTTAAAGACTTCTTCAAATAGAGCTTCTCTAACTTCAGTGGAACATCCATCTTTGAAAAAACAAAACGAAAAAGGTTGACATGTTAGAAGCCAAGAAGCTAGGAAATTGATCAAATAAATCTATCATTTAAAAAAATTAACTTTTACTATGTAGTATGGTAAATACCCATAAATATAACCCACATAAACAACAGCCTTTGAGTTCCTTAGTAATCTTTTAAAGCACAAAGAGGCTCTAAGATCAAAATACTTGAAAATCATCATTTTATTTTAAGAACTAAGCAGAATTCAAGTCTACCATAGCTATTACTGGTAACCAAAAAGCAAAGAGAGAGGAGAGGAGAGGAGAGGAGAAGAGAAGAGAGGGGAGGGGAGGGGAGCGGAGGGGAGAGGGCTGGGAATACAGCCCAGCAGTACAAGTGCCTGCATGGCAAGCGCAAATTTGTGAATTTAGTTTCAGCTACCAAAAACAAACAAACAAAAAAGAAGAGCTCTTACATTGTGTGTTGAAATTGGAGGGATTCTGTTCATTGGTCTTGTCATCCACAGCATTTTAAAAACTGGTCATGTGATACTTGTCCAATGAAATATGAATAGCAGTCATTTGAAAGGCACTTACTGAAGGTGGGAAAGAAAAACATCAGTAGTTGAGATCACATGTGAAACACACATCAAAAATATTTTAGTCGTTTTATTTTCTTAATTGCCTTTAATTCTAGAATGAATGATCAAATCTTGGTAGGAAGTAGAAATAGTAGCTATTTCAATATTAAAAACGTGAAGACTGAAGATGTATCTTGTCTCAACTCTCGTCCTGCATTTCTGATTATGGTTTTATTTGACCTCCATCATATAAATTCCCACCAACTGCACACAGAAAATTAGGTCTCAATTTCTTTGCATGCTCTCAAATTATGTTAACATGTAGGGTCCTTTAAATCAGGCCCCACTCCCCACCCACCCTATTTGGTGATTTGCTTTTCCCCCTAATTCATCTCCTATCTCTTGCTCTGTGCGTGAGCCAGGCTATGCTTTCCCTCACCGCAGTGTTTCCATACATGTATGGGAGATCTGCACCTCCTACTTCTATACCTGAAATGCTTTTACTCCTTCTCTTCTCCATTAACACATTCTCAATTATTCAAGATCCGAAGTAATTTGCCTTCAGTGAGAAACGTTTTCCTCCATTCATGTACACACTCAGTAAATGAAAGTTAGCAGGCAGGCAATGATCAGACGCAGCCTCTGCGTTTGTCTTTGTTACATATAGAAGAGTGGCCCTATCCTGATGAAGGCCTCTGCAGGAAAGAGTCTAGAAGCTGGGAGACTCCGTAAGAAGAGAGTTTGCCAGGGAGGTCAGGAAAGGCTCATATGAGGAAAGCAATATGGGATCTGAACACTGAATAATGGCAAGGACAGGAGGCCAGGAGAGGAAGGCAGGGAATTGTTCTCCATAAGAATTGAGCATGTGGCAAGGAGAGTCTGTGTAACGGGGACTGGCAGAAAAGCACCGTGTCTGGTTATAGCCAGTGAAGGGAACGCAGCGCACCTAGTTTAGGGGCTACAGAACCCAAGCAAGGCAGGACCCCGTCAACAGGCTAGTGAGTTTTGTTCTTTTCCCATGAGATTTATGCACCTGTCAAGATGGGAAGGATGGTAGATTATTTTCAAATTTCCATTTTGACAAGATCAATGTGGTTTCTGCAGGGGAATAGACTAGGAAAGAGTGCAGGGGGATCAGTGAGGAAGTTTGGTACGTCGTCTGCCAGCTTGATGTCACTTGTGGGATCGGGAATGTGAAGAAAGGTGGTGGATTTCAGGGCTGTCAGGCAGTAAACTTGGAAGGATTATGCATAATGGGCAATGCATGTGGGGTAAGGGAGAGACAGGAGTCAAGGATGACATATGGGATTCTAGTTGGTGCAACTTTAGGTGTGAAGGCTTATTAGAAGGTCCAGAAGAGACTCAGGCTTGGGGTTACTCTTGGCTCCCCAGGCAGAGGTAATGACTGCTGTGGGTATTGCATCACAGCTCGGTCACTCATTTTATGTGAATATTTTGAGGGGAATTAGTAACAATGTGTCTTTTACTGCAATACTTTTTAGAAGTTTAAGTATTCGTTATAGGTTTTGATCGTATCCCATAGTTCTCAGACAAGGACATAGGGATTTGGCAATTACTTGCTCCATAAAGGACATTAAATTTGGGAAAAGTGCAGGGAAAATGAATTTATAACTGATTGTGCTACAGCAGTGTCCAGCAGAGGCCACAGAAGCAGCCAGAGGACACAGCAGTTGTGTTGGGCCAGGACAGCTGCTGGCCCTGGTGCCAGGGCCAACGTTCGGCTCAGGTTATTTCTACAGTGTAAACGTCACAAGAAATCCAGTGCGTTGGCCTCGCTTTATTACCCCACTCATTTTCTAAACTCTCTCCTGTAGGATTCTGACTCAGGGTAACCTGATGAGGATGCCAGCTACAGAGAACACCGACTGAGCGCTCAAGATGAGCAGGGCACTGCTTCCCTCAGTTTGGGAATATTCAACCCTTTCATAATCCTTACAAGTGATGGCCACTATCTCAGCCCTCTTTTGAGTTATGCAATCACCGTCACAGATCCCACAGCTGCTAACTGATACAGACAACATGGAGAGCTCAGTTTCCAAGCCAGCCTTTTTACTCAGGATGGATTCTGTGGCTTGTAACTGAGAATCTTGATGTACATTTGGTTTTGTGGCCTCTTTCCCCCTTAATCCCTGAATATGTTAAAGTCAAACACTGACTATCATTGACTGCTGGTGCTTACCCTCATCCACTCACAGTCAGGACTCACAGTCTCCCATCATTCAGCCCTCTCATTCCTTGCAAGCATCCGTATCACTGCCGCCTCTCCCACCCTCAGCCTAATTGCTGCCTGGGCTGGGATCTCCAGCACCACCCTAAGCTCTGGTAAGCACCATCTCTGCACTGTGGCACTGTCTCCCCCCCCCCCCCCGCAGGTACCAAAGCAAGCATGAAAGCTCCTATTGTACACCAGCTGTGCAAGGAATCCGTGTTGAGGTTTCTGTGGGGACAAGGGAATGCTGAAAGCCAGCTGACAACACAACAGGACAAAGTGAAACTGTGTGATTTCCGTGTCCTGAGAGTGAGGGAGCCTGTTCATTGAGAGCAGCTGCAGCAGCTAGGAAGTCTTGTGGTGTCTGCATTCCAAGCAGGGAAAGCTCTGTGTACCCACAACCAGTGGCATAGCAGGCTCAAAAGGTGACATTCTCCTTCCCCTGGGACTTCCTGTTGCATGTGGGGCCTTTCAGTGCTGAGACATTAAAGGTTAATGAGGCTGAGTTTGGGATGAAGACTCTTGGACTGAGAAGCTTTTTGGAAGACAGGGGCTAGAATCAGGGGCCAGCGTTACTCTGGCTCTAGGCTACTGTGTGGGGCGCTGCATGGCACAGTGGCTGTGAGGTTTCATTGCCAGGGAGTTGATGTGCAGCTGCCATCTTTCCCTGATATTCTTGTGTAACCTGTGATCTAAAAGCCATTCAAACTACATTGGAAAGGCAAATTGTCCCGGGCAAAAAGTCTCCGTGAGATCAGTGAGGTCTCCTTACTTTAATTCAGAGAGCAAAAGGCAGTTCTGAGTGGCCCACGAATTCTACTGCTCTTCCTAAGGCAGGAAGAATGAACAGCACCTCTGATTGTGGAGCCATTTTCATGTGTGTGGTGCTCCCTGCTGGCAGCTATAACCTGCTTGTTCCCTGGAGCAGGGTCCTCCATGACCTAGGACCATTAAAAGCAGCTTAGAGGAGATCTGACCAGCAGTCAGTGTCTAGACTTGTCTCTGGCTAGCATGCATCCTTGCCCTAGTAGAAATGGAAGGTAAATTAGAGCATACATTTGCAAGTGAAAAATACTTTAATCAGAAAACTGGAGAGAAAAGGAGGAAAGGGCTCTAACTTAATGAGTTAGCTGATTAGATATTCTGAAATATGGGTTCAGGACACACACACACACACACACACACACACACAGTAAAAGTGAACAGTCAACTAGTCATAGTTCTGGTGTCACAGTTCTGGATTTTGATGCCTGAGGGATGTTTTCATTCCCAGGAAAAGATTGTCTGTCTTCATGATGGCCTTAGTCATACAGTGCTCTGGCTTTTCTTGGATCCAGGTAATCTTAGATTTAGAACAATGACTGGAGACATCTTGGTAGAGCTGACTGTCCATACTGTAAGCATCTTATCTTTGACGTCCTCAGCCTGGAAGGGTAAAACCAAAGCTGACCAAGTCCTTCTATCCAGTTCCTGGGCACTCTCTAAATGATCAACATACCCCTTTGCAGAACTGAGAAGACAACTGACCCAAAATAAGAAAAGCTAAGAAATGAAGGGCCAGCTTTGCTCTACTTTTTCCCTGTTGGGTGTCTGCAGGCCCAGGTAAAGTATCATGGTTCTCAGCAAAACTAGCATTCAGGTCTCCAACTGTCCCACAAGCAAACACAAATAATGCTTTCAATGAGTAAGGGCCCAGGACTCTTCCAGTCTTGTAGTCAGCTTCAACTGTGTCATAGCAGGGCAGACCCTCCCACTTCCTCAAACACTTCCTTCATGTGTTTTAGCTCCTATAAAGATTTGTTTATAATTATAATGATCTCCTCCATCATCTCTGCCTCTTCTGCTTCAGGAGCTTGTTCTCTGGGGTTGCAATACTTCCATCTGAGAAAAGGCGCAGAAACTATTCAGTTTAAAAATGGAAAAGGGAAGGGGATTTGTGTGAGTGTAAGTATATATGTTTTAATGCAGCAGTATATAGAAGGGCAAAAAAAAACTGATAGTGGGAAATAGTTATTGGCATTCATTTTATGATGAGTATTGTTCTAAGAATGTTGCATGTACCAGTTTAAACTGATCTTCATAAAACCTCATGAAGGAGAGTTTTTATTATCCCCATTTATCAGGCAAGAGAACCCAGGCACAGCAATGTCTGGAAAGAACAGAACCAGCATCAGACCTCAGGCAAGCTGCCAGAGAAGAGATCTAATTGGAGGACAGGAAAGAGGAAAGAGGCTTTGTCTTTTGTAGTTTCTGGCACCTTTTGCATGTTGAGCTCTATACTGTAACACATATTGAGTACAGAAGTAAATATATACATTGACTTAATAGTAAAATAACTTAAAAGTATAAAATTAAGAATAATATTGAAAATGAAAGGAAACTTCCTTTCTATTCTGTCTGTACCATGAGAGAGACCCAGTAATAACACAGTCATTCATGACTCAGACCCAGGCTGCCTCGGGTCACATTCTGCCACTGACTCCGGCCGCTCTGCATTCTCTCTGTGCCTCTGCAAGTTGCCTTCAAGACAAATTAAATAAGATAATGGATTCAAAGAGATTTTGAGCATATAGAGCTCTTGCTGCTGGTGACTAGCAACGTCTAAAATTAAAAACCTAAACTCATTTCACAGACAATAAATATTGACTATTTACTATCCACCTGCATTCTAAGGCTCTGAAGATAAAGTACTGTGTCCAACCTTTGTCTTCATAGAGCTATTAACTTTGCAGAGGCCAGGAGAGCTCACTCCTTGGGAGAAAAAGAAGGCACCAAACAGTAGGAGAATAAGGGGCCGCAAAGAGCGCAGGCTGGGGGCTCTTCACTCTCATGACACATTTCATCACAGGCAACGCCGAGTTTTCACAAATGGTAGCGCGCTGAATCCTAATTCATTACTTTAGCACTTTCGTAACTTATTAACATATAGAAAACAGCAGAACCAATTTTGATGCTATTTATTGGAATACCTTACATGGAATAGAACCACAAAATTCACTATTCACGAAGAAGAGACAGCTCATTCCAGTGCACTGTGAAACCAGAAGAAGAGCCCAGAAAAGTTCTGGTGGTGACTCGACAGACTTCGTGATGGCCAATCTTTTAGGCTCCCTCCCTCTCTATGCGACTCAGCATCTGAGAAGGTGCACCACCCACCCCGGCTCACGTGCGGGCACGTGAAGAGCCTCCTCAGAGCGTGGTGGATCTGATGGACACACACTCAGTAACTCCATATCCGTATTCCAGGACACATTTCCTAAAGCCTGGAAATGAGCATAAGCTTCAAAGGTAAGATGGGGAAATAGGACAGAAAAGGAAATTTTGTGGAAGACGGCCTCCTCTAGGGGAGGAGTCTGGCAGTCTGGGTGCAGGTGGCCTGTGGAGGCCCCTAATTCACCTGACCCTTAGGCTTCCCCAGGCTTACTCCTCTCAGGGTAGCACGCCACTGAACAGCAAGTGTGGTAACTACCGGTACTTTGCTCCTCTGTGGCCTGCTGTCTGAGAAGTGCTAGAGAATTTTCTCCATAGCTTACAAAAAGCAGCCCTAAATGAAGTTCTCATCTGCAGCGAAGTGGCACACACCAGGACACCTCTGGGAGGTGCATACTAACCGTGCTAATTTTGAGAAAATTTCAAAGTAGCTGTTTGCTACAATTTCCATGACAAGATAAAAATCAAGATGAACCGAGCCTGGCGCACACACTTGAAGTGCCAGAACTCTGGGCAGCCGAGGCAAAACGCTAACAAATTCAGGCCCGGTGTTGGGAACTGAAAAACTTGTGAGACCTCATCTCGAAATGAGAGTAATAAAAAGGGTTGCAGCTGTAGTTTAAGGAAAAGGCCTAGTTTCAATCCCTAGTCTCACACACACAACACACACAAACACGCACACACACACACACACACACACACACGCACACGCACGCACGCACGCACATGCACGCACACATGCGCACACTAAATGAAACAAAATGAACAGAATGAAGAATTCACTTTTTCTATAGAAATAGGTAGTATCACGAAGCAAATTCCACAAGAGCAAAAATTTTTGTCTCCTTTCTTCACTGTTGGGAACCAAACATTTCGAGCACCAAGGGGTGCATAGACGGTGCTACTTGTTCAATGAATGAGCACACACAGTGATAAGAACATCTGCAAAGTAAGGGATGATAAATTTGCCCACAGGTCGAGGAAGCTGAGGTCCCAAGGGTTCTTAGGCCTAGCCCAGGGTGCAGACCTCGCACGGACCCCTGGCTCCATGGAGCTAACCAGCATGCTACCATCTTGCTGCCAAGCACTCATGCCGACACTTCTAGGCTTCCTTAGGTCTACAAGGCCACTGCGGCTCCATAGCCATGATATGCATTTGGGTTTAGCTTGTTGTTGCTGTTCTTTTATGGAATTGAGATTGTTTTTTCTGTGTTTCTAGGGAAGGGTCTACAGGGTTTTCAGGGCCTCACTCCTAGATTGGACTTATAATGATCCACCTGTTTATAGCCTTCCAAGTTCTGGGATTACAGGGATGGGCCACGATGCCCAGTCTCAATTCCGTCTCAGTGTGCTCCGGGGCTGGGGCCAGCATGGCAGGCCTGGGAATCTAACCCCCTGGCCCCTGCACCTGCTTATAGGTACTTCACCACTGAGCTACTTGGCTGGCCCTAGAACTGAGAATTTTAAAAATTGGTATCTCTATTTTCTTTAGTCAATGTGGCTCTTGTCTTTTCCCCTGCATATGCCTAACCTCCACATAGAGAAAGTACAGGTACCAAACAAGAGGGACATCACCTGTGGATCAAGGGAAGAGAATGGGTGTTTGTAGGAGTGTCTGCACCTTATTAACACTACAAATTAAGCATACAGGAGAAGGATAATACAAAATCCAAAGCACCTAGAATATCACCTAGAATTCAATAAATATTTGTTAAGTGAATGAAGTCCATGAACAAAAGGTAAAATAGGACAAAAGAAAGTGGGAAAGTGCAACATAGAGAGATAACTGTTGCATATAAAAGTAGGCTGAGGGGTTGGGGAGATGGCTCAGTGAAATAAATGTTTCTTTGGCAAGCACAAGGGCCTGAGTTCCATACCCAGTTCTGCCAAAAGAAAAAACAAAAAGACTGAAAAAGGACCAGTGCACTAAAGTGCCTGCTTAAGCAAGTGCAGGGGCCAGGGTTTGATCCCCAGGTACTATAAACTGCACTGGTCCTGCCCCCAAGTGTGCTGAGCTGGCCAGAGACCCAGGGTGGTGGCACATGCCTTTAATCCCAGCCCTAGGAAGGCTGAAAACAGGAGGATCACTAGGAGTCCCAGCTGCATAGTGAGACACTGCACAAAATACATTAAAAAACCCACTAAAAATAAAAAAAATTATAAAGTAGGCTGTAAATATTGAGAGGTGGTGAACTGCTCTTTTGTTTCCTTAAAGCAATGTATTCTTGGCATGCAGAAAATAAACTGACCTAAAATACTAGAGAAAACTTTCAGTTTGACATTGTACACTTGGCTTTAGCTTACTACTGTAGCTGAAAAAGCCATTTAAATATTTACTTTCAACATACAGTGCAAATGTTTTTTGCCACTCACTGGTGTACAATAGAGGAAGGGGTCACAAAAACAACTCATGGAAAGGGATCAGAAATCACTTAATAGTGTTCTGAAGGTGATTCTGAGTCATCTTCACAGATTTTGATATATTAGGCATAAATAGCAAGATAACTTGGAATTTTGCTCAATTTCTGAAAAAAACATTTATTGAAGTTCTTGTTGTGTTTCTTCAGTCTCCATGGATGGCTGCAATCCTGCTGCGTGACTTTTATCCCTGCAGGCCACTCCCTGAGACACAATTTTTAATCCCATAGAGGGTAACTTTCTTATAAATTCATCAAAACAAGGAAAACCTGGATGTATGGTGCTGTGCATTTTCATTCATTGAGAATTCAAGGACATAAGCAGCAGGTCATTTTTTTTTTCAAACAGAGAGCATTGCCATATTCAGTTTTTACCTTCATTTGCTTAGCTGAAATGCCAGAACATTTTGTCCTTCCTCTAAAGACTGGATAGTTTAAGAAAAACAGACCAGGTAGTGTAAGAAAAAGAGGATAGACCTTGAGTAGAGGAGGGTGGTGCTGAGTGCACTAATCACAGCTCTAATCTGAACTCCCTGTGACTCCCACAAAGGTTCTTACATTTTTCCTGGAAATAAGTAGCATTATTGGAAAGCAGGAAGAACACACAGAGCCCCCACCTACAGTGAAAAGCATTTCTCACCATTGGCTTGGTTTCCTCAATGATCAACAGGAGTTTTAGCATTTGTTAAGTGGCTGGAGACCTACACCAGTTGAGACAATAAATAGGTAATTAGTCCATAAAGTGTAATGATTCATAAACTATGGTAATATCTTAACATCCCTAAGTAATAGTTCAGTCTTTTGAGTGCAGATAAAGAATATGTAAAAGACAAATAAATAATCTATCACAAAGAACCACAGTTCAATTGGAAACAGACACTTAATTTAATTTTTTTAAAATTTTATGTCTATAATTATTCATAAGATTACAGGTGATTTACTGAAAAGCTCCATGCTTGATGACAACCACTTTGCTTGAAAATATGCCCTGTGCTCCCATTTCAAATATTGCATCAGTGAAAAAGAAAGTAAACATTTCATTGAAAATTCCCTGGTGCTTTCTGCTTCATCATACCATGATTAATTTTCTTGAGGAAAGACAAGATGTCACCAAAATTTCAAAAATAGTTTCCAAACTATAAAGACTGATTTTTCAAGGTTTTTCAGCTTGAATAACCCAAACTAACTTCTAATGTATCTTATGTAATTTGGGGAGTACCTTTCCTTGATTTTTTAAAACATGTTTCTAATTTTGGCCAAACTGATTTTCAAACTATAAGATGAATATTGAGTTATGAATAGTCAAGAAGGTGTGAAGCTCAGTAAATTAAGTTACAGAAAGTCTCCTAGTGTTGTGTTAATGACATGTAAATAAGAACTTATTATTAGAATAAATATTCCAGGAGTAAATGACATGAATCTATGAATTGGTTTATTATGAGCTTTTTGAGGATTCTAGCTCAACTCTATTTTTTCTTCATTACCTTCAACTACCTGGAGATAACTAATAACACTGTGTGTTAACTATTTTATCTGAATTTTTTTTTGTTTTTTAGGGAAGAGTCTGCAGGGTGTTCAGAGTCTCACTACTACATAGATTCATAGTGATCCACCTGTTTGCAGCCTCCCAAGAGCTGGGATTACAGGAGAGTGCCACCACACCCAGTCTCAATTACCATCTATCGCACCCTGGGGGCAGGTCCTGGGGATGAAATCCCTGGCCCCTGCACCTGCTTGCAGGCACTTGAATCCACTGAGCTATTTAGCTGGCCCTTTATCAGATCCTTACATGATAAAATTTCAATATTTTTCTATCCTGTTTGGGCATAGCTACTGTCATATTAATGCCATTTTGGTAGTAGTAAAAATCAAAATTCCCATAAGTAGTTCTATTCTATCATAATCTATCTGCAGTAATATTGTCAGAGAGTTTTCAATAGTCCAGTTTTAAAATGATGCTTTCTAATGTATGAGGATTGAGAAGGAAATTAAATAAGTGACACTATGTTTTATTGTACTAGTAAAGATAGGGTCAGTGAATATTATTTTAGAAATCTGAGATTTGCATATAAGTAAATTCAATAAGCTCAAGCAACATTAACCTGGAGGGAGGTCTTCTGATAGTTACCCAAGTTTCTTATTCAAATGGTTCCTGCTTAAGAATTTTATTAGTAGCTGTGAACATGAAAGATATATTCATTAAACATGCAAGAAATAGAATAAATTCATCCTAGAAAGAGAAGATTCATGAAATATTGTAAAATAATCAAATATTAGGGGTTGGGGAGATGGCTTAGTAGAATAAGTGCTTCCTTGGCAAGCGCAAGGCCCTGAGTTCAATCCCCAGTTCTGCCAAAAAAATGAATGAATAAATAAATAAATAAATACCATCTGTCTGTCTGTCTGTCTATCTATCTATCTATCTATCTATCTATCTATCTATCTATCTATCTGTCTATCTATCTATCATCTATCTATCTATCTACCTATCTATTTATCTATCATCTATCTATCTAAGGCAGGATCTTGTGTCTGTGGTTGCCTTGACATCTTGAATAAATTTGAAATGTTTATGGGCATTTCCATCAAATAAAAACATTACAGTGTGTCCCTGTCTACCTCATTCACTAATCTGGCATCATTCAACTTCCAGTTTTTTCTCAGTCAAATGGCAACAAAAGATAAACATTTTAAATAGATTCAGGACAGTAGAGCAGCTGTGACAGCATCATTAAAGAGACTCATGAAAGAGGACTTGTTCAAAGGAGAGAGAATGATAAGGTCATTGTATCCAAAGCAACTGGGGGTATTTTAAATTGGAGTAATGGGAAAGACCCTTTTACTATCATATATTTTTACAATATAAACATTGATTGCCTGTTTTGATCACATCTTGTGATTAGTAAAGACAGCTCTGAGCCAATGGAGTTTTATCCTGTTTCAATCAGTAAATAATTATATTACACTGACCTGATCATTACACATTGATCATTACACAAAAACACATCACATCATCCTGCTATACTTCATAAGATGTATAAATATTACGTTTCAACAAAAAAATAATAAAAAATTATTTTCAATTCCACATTTACTTGGAGAATGCACATACATAAACACACAAAACAATCTTTTAAATGTCTAATTAATGATTACATTTATTTTTAATGCAAATGGCCTGGAAGTTATAAAATTAGAAAAAAGTGATATACTTTCATATACACAGAAGTTCATTGGTACCTATGTACTTATGAATCAAAAGCAAATTTAATTCCTATAAGCTGAACAATAGAAGAAAAACAAACTATGGTCCTGAGTTCATCTAAATTCCAAATCATCCTAAATTAAAGTAAATCTCATTCAACTATTTTTTCAAAATTCTTATGACATATAAGTGGCTCTTTACACTTCTGTTGAGGATGGGAAGATAGCAATAAAAAGGGGGCTGTGATAAATATTACACAAGATTTCAGATCATTCAGGAAAGTTTAAATTTTGCCTTCCTTACGCTTTCATTACCTTTCTCATTGTGGGAAATAAAGTAACAAGATGATGATATTTTAATAAATTCAGGCCGGTGAATGTCATCTCAGAAAATTTTGGGGCCATGGACTCCAACAGGCAGAGTCAAAAGCAGTCCCAAAGTGATAAGATGGTAGCTTCCTGACTACTCTGGATTTATGTTATACCACGGTCATTCCCTCCTTCTTTGAGAGAAAATATTTATTAATTTTCAATTTATTTCACTGACTAATGAAGGAATACTCCTAAAGCTTAAAGAAGTCCAAATTATGGATAGGTAATTAACAACAGAAAAAGAAGTCTATTATGTTAGCTGAAAAATAACCTGAAAAATTGTGCCTAGTTTTGATTACAAAAATGTTTTTACTCAAATACCAATGAAAGAGAATGTTATTAAAAGTTTATCAAAAAGATAAAGGCCTTCAGTAAATATCACACCTAATGGTGACAAGCTGAAATCCTGCCCTCAAGGTGAAAAATGGGTAAGACTGTCCACTGTCTTCCATTTTACTCTTATTTTGCTATGCTCCTACAAGGGCAGAATAAGTTAAGCAAAGGAGAAAGGTATGGGAAAGAATGAAATAAAATGATAATTGATCATAATTATCTACATTAAATACTCAAAATAAGCTACAACTAAATTGATAGAAATGATAGAGCTTAGTGAAATTGGAAACAAATAAAGTTTAGTATGCATACCCTTCAATAATCAGATAATACTGGGGAAAGTAGTTAGCCCAGCTGTCTAAGTGCCTGCCTCACAAGCCCAAGGACCAATGTTTGATCTCTGGAACTGTATGGCCTTGTGGTGTGATGGCACAAGCTGTAACTCCAGCTGCAGGAAGGCAGATACAGGAGGATCACTCTAAGTGAACTGCGTAGTGAAGCTCTGTACCCAAGAAAGAAGAAGAAAGAAAGAAGAAAGAAAGAAAGAGAAGGAAAGAAAGGAAGGAAGGAAGGACGGATGGACAGAAGGAAGGAAGGAAGGAAAGAAAGAAAGAAAGAAAGAAAGAGAAGGAAAGAAAGGAAGGAAGGAAGGAAGGAAGGACAGACGAAAGGAAAGATAGAAAGGAAGGAAGAAAGAAAGAAAGAAAGAAAGAGAAGGAAAGAAAGGAAGGAAGGACGGATGGACGGAAGGAAGGACGGATGGACAGAAGGAAGGAAGGAAAGAAAGAAAGAAAGAAAGAAAGAAAGAAAGAAAGAAAGAAAGAAAGAGATGAAGACAGAGAAGACAAAGGCAAAGAAAATGAAGGTGAAGAAGATGAAGAAGACAAAGATGAAGACAAAGACGAAGACGAAGAGGAAAATGAAGATGGAGATGAAGATGAAGAAGAAAAGAGGCTGGGGCTGGGGACAGATCAGTGACATGTGCACCACCCTCAAAGTCCCGAGTTCAATTCCTGTACCAAAAAAAAAAAAAGTAAAAATAATAAGAAAGTGCTTTAAAGTATAATTTTTAAAAGATCTACCTGTATCCCATTCAACCCAGCTATTCTTCTCCTGGGTATTTTCCCAGAAGAACTGAAAACATCATACCAGAACAATATATGTGCAGCTATGTTTATAGCAGCTCAATTTGACATAGCTAAATCTTGGAAACAACCCAAATGCCCATGAGCTGAGGAATGGATAAAGAGGATGTGATATTTTTACATAATTGAGTATTATTCAGGTGTAGAAAAGGATGAATTTGAAGCTTTTATCAGTAAATGCATGCAACTAGAGACCACACTCCTAAGTGAAATAAATCAGTCCCACATGGGCAAACAGCATATTGTTTCTTTAGGGTGAAAACCAGAGAGAAAATAAATTCTGTAGTATATAATAGATACTAAGAAAAGGGAATGAACCTGTTCAAAAGGAAAGAATTACTGAGTTGAGGAGAAGGCCACAAGATGGAGTGCAGGAAAGAGATATATATGGATATAAGCAGGATGTTTTGGACAACTGTATTGTGGATTTCTGCAAGTCTATGGAAAGGAGTGTTTAATGTTTAATCTGTTTTGTCTTCTTTTTCAATTGTTTGACCTTTTTCTCTTCTTAATTTCTTATATATGTCTTTTTTGTTTTTTTGTTCTATCAATTTTGCATGCGTGTACCTGGTAATGTGAACACCTGGTTGGAAGGCAATACTGCATTACAACAAATACTGTGAAACTCATATTATTTGTTATGTGAAATTCTATATCACGTACAAATTTTCTGTTTTAATAGTATTTTGTACTCTCTTTAAAAATAAAAAAATAAAATCGACCTATAAACCAAAAGAAAATGAAAATGAGTAAAAATATAGCTCATAAAGTATATGTTTATAAGGAAAAAATTAGACTTTATTTTAAGTGGAATAAATAAATGAAATGATATAGTACATATCACGTGTATAGGCTGAATTTTCAGTATTAAAAAGAATTTAATTTCTGTTTGTGTGACTGAAAATATTACTTCTTGTAAAACTCCACACAGAGTTTGAAAAACTTGAAATTTATTGGAAAAGTTTACAGTAGTATAGAGGGCCAACAATAAACAAAACAAGGGCTGGCGGTATAGCTTAGTGGACTAAGCGCTTACTTAGGTGAGCACAGGGACCAGGGTTCGATCCCTGGTTCCCCATGCAGTGTTGGCCCCACCCTCGGGTGCACTGAGCTGGTGATGGAGTCCGGGTGTGGTGGCACATGCCTGTAATCCCAGCACTAGGGAGGCAGAAAACAGGAGGGCCCATAGTGTGACCCTGTACAAAACAAGCAAAAAAAAAAAAAAAAAAAAAAAAAAAAAAAAAAAAAAAAAAAAAAAAAAAAAAAACCCAAAAAACAAACAAACAAAAAAAAAAAACCACACTCTTCAAGAAGAGTAGGATCAGGCCTTACTACACAAACAAAACAACAGCATCAAAGCTATAATAATTAAAGCAATTTCACTCTGGTGCAGTGGTAAATCAGTCAATAAAGAGCTACCAAAGATATATTTATCACTATGCATTCAGCTAAAGTCAACATAGATGAAAGATAAAGCAGAAACACTAAATCTACTGGAGGGGAAAGTATGTAGAAATCTTAAAGATGGAGGGATAAGGGATAGGCAGTTCATAAACAGCAACTGAACTGCATGGGAAATACTTCAAAGAATCAACAACTGGGATCTCATTTGTTTGAAGAGTCTTTGCATGTCAAAAAAATACACTAACAGAGTTAAGAGAAAATCCATGATATGGGGGAAAAAAGTTATTTGACTCTCCCTCAGAGAACAGATTTGTATCTAAAAAATAAAAAGAATTTTAAAAAATCAGGCTCCCAAAATCCATAACAAGTGCTAGAGTGGTTGTAGGAGAAAAGGAAGCCTTCTCTGTGGTTGATGGAATAGTAGACTGGTACAATCACTATGGAAATCAGTGTGGAGATTAAAACAACAACTAGGATTAGTGGTCCCATTCAACCCAGCTTTTCCTCCATGGGTATTTTTTCAGAAGAATTGAAAGCATCATATACCACAGAGGTATATGTGCCTTCATGTTTATAGACAGAACAATTTGTCAAAACCAAATCTTGGAAACAGCCAAAATGTCCATAAACTGAGGAATGGATAAAAATTTGTGGTATTTTTACACAATGGAATATTATTCAACTATAAAAGAACAAACTTGAAGCTCTTGTAGGTAAATGGATGCAACTAGAGATCATACTCATAAGTAAAATAAAGCAGACCTGCATGTGGAGACATTGTATCATCTCACTAGTATGAGAAACTGAAAGAGTAAATAAAACCTGAAAGGTATAGTCAATACTGTGAAAGGGAGTGCATTTGTTCAAGGGGAAGGCGCAAAAAGGCTGAGGAAAATGAAAGAAGAAAGGGAAAAATGTATATTTATGCATCCTTTACCCAAGGATAGCTTGAGTAGTTGCAATGTTGATTCCTTTTGGTCCAGCAAAAGAAGTAGTTAATGACTGAAATTCATTTCTGTCTCCATTTTAGGTTTTTTTTTATAACTTTTTTTAAACCAATTTTTCATGCTTATGTTTGATAATCTTAACAACTAATTTGAAGACAATAATACTTAATATATCAATTACTGCTGAATTCCTACTTTTGTTCAGTTACATTCTTTGTTTCTACATACTTTTATTCTCTTTTAAAAAATAAAGGAAACAAAAAGACAAAACAATATCAAAAAAGAAACCGGAGACTGTATAGTGGATCAGGCAGGACCTTCAGAAAGGACTGCTAGAGTAATTGGCAAGGCATGTGGAGAACACATGAAAATAAATTTTAAGAATTAAAATGCAAAACTATGAAACATTTACAAAACATAGGACAATATCTGTAGGACCTCAGATGAATGGAAACAATTCCGCAAAAACAAAAGAAAAGAAAGGGAAGAAAGAAAATGTAAAGAAGGTAGCAAAACTCCACTCCCTAAAAAGGAAGTGTGTGTTCTTCAAATGGCACTATATAAAGAAGATGCACTCTAAACTTGGAATAGAGATGAGTAGTATGTGGGGCTGATAAAAAGTTTATATTCATAAAATTTAAGAACCATATACAAAGTTCCACTAGAGTGGAGCTTTGTTATTCATCGATGAAAGCACCGTTCTTCTTTGCCACCCTACGGAACCACTTAGTACTGTGGCATGTCCCTCAGTGCCTGGCCTCGTTGAGTCTGGTTATGTCTATTTGTGTATGCTTCCATGCATATGTATATACTGAAAATGTCCTGCATATGCAGCTTGCCTTCCTTCTTTCCTTCCTTCCTTCCTTTAGTAAGGATCCTGCCATGTAGCTCAGACTTGTAATGATCCTCCTGTCTCAGCCTCCCCAGTGCTGGGATTGCAGGCGTGTGTCACCACACCCTGTTTCAGTAGCTGGCTCAGTGCAGGGCCAGCATGGCATGTGGTACCAGGGATAGAACCTGGGTCCTTGCATTTGCCAGGCAGGCACTTAGACCACTGAACTGTCTCCCCTGTTCCTACATATGTTGTTTTTGATCTGTTTATTTTTTTTCACTTAAAATAACAGCGTGGGTCTATCATCAAAAACTTTAGGTATTCTGCTAAAAGATAATACTTCACACCACATTATGTGTTATGCTTGTCAAATACAAATTTATTTATATAATCATTCTCTTTCTGTTCATTATTATTTGTTTGCCATCAAAACTATTTTTAGGGTCAGTTGATGGTGGAAGAATGCTAGGACAAATATTTGATAATTTTAAGCTCTTCTTTCATACTGTTCAGTTACATCCCAGAAAAGTTATTCTAATTTATGCTTTCCTGAGCATTACATGGGCATTCACACACACCCAAGTCTGTTGTTTAATAAAATTTTAAACATTTCTGAAATATTGGTTACATATGGTAGTTTTAGAAGCAGAAGAGAAATGGAAGGGAAAAAAGGTGGCAACTCCTCTTCCCGTGAAGGATCTTGTGGCTACAGATGTTTTATAATTAAAATCAGTCCCACTGTTACAGATCCTAATGTCTTTCTTCAAAAAATATGCTCTCATGTCCCTCATGAACCCCAGCATTTTCTTGACGATGTGTACTAAACCAGCACAGTCAGGTCTGTCATGATAGGATTCTTACTGTTTTGTTTCAGTATTCTTTAGAAAATCTTTCTTTGCCTATATCTCATGATTTTGTTTGGTATTAAGTATTAACACTGAATTTATGTTGTCATAAAAGAAGAACACACGTTGAAAATATCATCCAAGAGCTATTGTCTGACCTCTAACTGAATTATTTTGAGGGATGAAAAGTTACTTTGTTTAATATGACTTAAAAATTAAAAGGGCCATACCCTAGGTTGAAATGCTGGGCACAGAAAAATCAGCTTTTAGTTTATTTAGAGTTATATTTTTCACTTCCTGGACACACTGGAAGTGCAGAAAGGAAAGACATTGAAGGAAAGACAAAGGAAAAATTGCCATAGCAAAGCAGAGGTTCCTTCCAGGGTAGCTCAACAAAATAACAGGCTACACTGTGCAGAGGTCATGAAAGAGATTCATGCTAGATAAAAACCTAAGTTTAAAACTTGGAATCAATAAACCATTGAGATTCTCACTCTCTAATATAGACAAGAACGTACCACTGGGCATCTGCCTGCTCATCACCATGGAGATGTTATGATTCACATCTGGTTACAGCAAGCAGAGCTTCTCGTCAAGAGCGTGACCAGGGTTTCACCCTTCTAATCTCAATAATATTTCATGGCTGTACTCCAGGAGCTTATAAATTTTGTTTGTATACTTCTCTTTTTATTTCCCCTTTGGAAATCTGGCTTTAATGTATATGAGAGCAGACAAGATCATTTAGATCTGTGTCAATTTTTGTCCTTTAATTTTACATGTGAATTTTTGGTATGTGTGTGGGGGTGTTGTTGAGAAATGAAGGATGTCCTAATAACACTAAATATCTGGATTACCTTGATCTTACTTGAAAGGAGATTCTTCCTTATCTCTGTCTTTAATGAACAGCAAATGTTATCTATCCTCAACCAGTTTATAAAACATTATGAGCAAATACCAGAACCCATTTCCTTTTTGTTTTTGTTTACTTTGCTAAAAGACCCTATACCACATTGTCTTTTTTTGTTTACTGAAAATCATTATATAAAAATGTTCACTTACTCCCTCATTAGGGAAGCATCTCAGCTCACAATCTTGTAGGCACCTCTGCTGGATACACAAAGGGTCTGTGTTTCAGAAGACTTTGCTCTACAGTTCATGTTTTATGTGGTAAGCCTGAAAGCCTTGTGTAGAAGTGAATCAACCTATTGGGCTCAGTATCCCGTGTTAAGTACCAGATGTTTAAAAGAGTTTTAAGAAATGACAGCTGGCTACCATCTTCAGATCTGGGGCCAATCAGATCTGTAAAAAGTTTATTTGAGCCTGGTCTCTCTATTGCTGGTGAGACAGTCTAGGGTACTAGCCATGTTATCAGTACATGAAGTCATACCCTCTCGGGTTCTTCATCTGAGAATGCTGCCTATATCTGAACTATTGCTGTTTGTACCTATTTTCTTGTTCTTCTATGTCATTACATAAAGACATGTCATAGATAAATATAATTCATATTTTAAAGTCAGACTCAATTATGACTATTATAGTTGAATTTTATACCATGATATGCAGATAAACATTTATCATCTGGCTAGGTACAGCAGAAGGGTTGAAAAGCCCTGATGAAATTTTCCAATTTCTTTGATGTAAATACAGCTTCCAAATTCTGTTGGTCCATAAGAATACTCATGCAACCATTCTGTTCTTCACTTCAATGCCGTATATATAATAAACACGATACAGTGAACAGCTCATTGTGAAACAGTCTGCATTAGATGATTTCACCTAACTGCAGCTAAAATTTTCCTCACACTTGAGGTAGGCAAGGTTGACCGGTGGTGTTCAGCAGGTTAAGTGAATGAAATCCATTTTGTATTTACTATTTTCAACTTATGATAGAAATATCCAGATGTAATTCCATTGTAAGTCAAGGAACATCTGCACTCCCATCATTACCAATTTTAAGCTGCCAAAAAATATCAATGAACACAGAATTAGGAAGCACCACAGAGAGTAAGCTCTTGCTGGCTGGTGCTAGTGGCACGTCATTGATTCTGTATACCAGCTGGATCATTTCTTAGTGCCAGGTATCTCCAGAAAATTGTGTTTTCATTCATTAAATTGCAACAGTTGAAGGAAACATTTGTATTTTGATAACTTACTTTTAATGTTCAGCCTCAATATAATTTTTAATTTAAAACTGATCCTATTAAAGATGCTTCTTTTCTAAATGTTCAGAGAGGAATACAGGTTTCCCTGACAAGAAGCAAGTCAATTCTTTTAACTCTGTTAAGTATCTTTAGATGCCTAAGGATGTAATTACCAAATTTCACTGCCACAAAAGTCTTTCTTTAAAAGAGTTTAGTCTGTTTGGATTCAGGCATTGTGATATCTCCAGCTTTGTCTTTTTTCTCAGAATTACTTCAGCTATTTTTTTGTACTTTCACATAAATTCTAGGAGTTTTTTTCTATTTCTGCGAATAATGTCATTTTAGTGGGTATTGCTTTGAATCTAGATCACTTTGGGTAGTATGGTTATTTTAACAATATTCTTTCTTTCAATCTATCAAAATGGATGGAGCCAAAGGACCTCTTGTTAGTGAAATAAGTTATGCATAGAAAGAGAACACCATCTGTTATCATTTATTTGTGAAAAAAACCAATTTCATAGAGTAGTGGTCACCAGAGCTGCAAAACTGCAGGGAGTAAGACAGAAACAGTTTACATGAGGTACAATAAAATTGTAGGATCAGGGAAATTGGTTCTCTTGGCTAGCAAGGCCAGAGTAGTCTACAACAATCTATGTTATGTTAAAAGTAACTAAAAAAGAAGAGTCCAATAGTTCCCAAAATGTAGAACTGACTGTTTGAGAAAAATGGTAATTATCCTTATTTGATCACTACAAATTATCCACATGCATTAAGTTATTGTTCTAAGCCCTGCAAATGCTGTGTTTCAATAAATAAAAAAGGCTGAACTTTTTGTTCTTATTAAACCAAAGTATTTCTTTGAGTACTCTTTAACCTCTCTTCTTTTGCACTTACATTCAGCTGTACGTTGATGTTATCTTGGAGCTAATGCATAAAATTTGGAGAGGATAGTCATGTTATGGTAACTATCTCCCCAGTGTCTCTGTGAATAACTGCCCAACAGTAAAATCCCTGGGGAGGATGATGAACAATTTATCTTCTTCACTTGGTTTTAAATGTTGTTGCTTTGTTGAATAGGAATAAAGGAGTGAAACTGAGCCAGGACAGCCCTGACTGTGGCCTAATAACCCCAGTGCTGGTCACAGACACCAGCCACCCTTGGATGAAGGACCTTGGCATTTTCTTCAGTCTCAGCTGCAGGGTCAGCCCATTTCAGCCAGTCTGTTCAGAGATGCCTTCAAACTTGATGTCTTTCAACCAACTTTTTTCTTATTATGGGAAATTCCCTTCTATATCTCAATAGAGAAACTTCCCTTTATCGTTGTTCAGTCTTTATGGATTTTATTCAGACAACTTAACCAAACTTTCTTATCTTTTCTCATTAAAATATCCTCTGTGTGGACAGTTACCTCTTATATACACAAACTTGATGAATGGATCTATTTAAACTTCATTATTGTTAATGCCATGACTTTGCTGAGATTTGTGAGGTGTGTCAATGGGTCTGATTCCTTAAGCTGTGACCCCACTTAGTCTAGACTGGTGATTGCAAACCTTTTGGAATTTCCAACTATACAGCAGCTCACTGTGGCACATGTGCCACAGGTTCACCAGCACTGGTCTAGAACGTGGGCAGGGGTGGTGCTCAGGGATCAACTGATACTCCAAAGGGAAGAGACCCCATACAAATAAACACATGCCGTGCTTCACCAAGCACCGAGGCCCCATGCGATCTGCAGGCAGGAGGGCCCCTGTAGCCTGAACATAGCATGAAAGTTCATTGGGGAAAGGGACCAGAGGAGCAATTTGCTGGGCTGCCAGTCTTTTCATCTTGGTTTGGGGGCTGATATTTAATCTGATCACTTCCAGGCCTGACCTATGCCCTCTTAACTGTGCTGAACTGTGATTACTCATTGCATTTGACTTTATTTCAGGAATGTCAAAATCTTCAAGCTTTAGGTTCCCTAGAGTCCTATGAGCTGGCTACAGAACTTCAAAAAGTAAACAAAAGTCAAAACTGTAAGAAAACAAAACTTTAGACAAGCCTGTTGCCTCGTGCTGAAAAGACAGTCACCTCTAGTCAGTGTCACATATTGAAAAGAGGAAAGGGGAAATAATAAAAACTCATAAATCCTTCCTAGTTCTCACGAGGGTCTTGATATTTCTACTGTAGACACAGATTCCATGAAAGAGTGCACTGACCACTTATCCTGCTGATATTATCCATACTTGAGAATTTAGGAGAAATTTGTGGTAAATTTAACTGAAAATGCAAATAATGTCCAGCCTAAGGGGATGACTGAGTAGGGTATAGAAATTAAGTGTCCAGGTAACCTGGGAAAGCCATCTGTTAGAATTTTGTTGCACACTTGATTTGTTTCTCCAAAGAGTGCTAAAGTTCATCCCAAAGATCTATAGTATATGTCACTATTGTTTGCATTCTGTTTGTGACACAGTTGGAGGCTACACACCTGAGCTCCTGGTCTCACTGATCTTGCGGGAGTGAAACACTGTTACCTTGTAAAGTCACAATGTCAGGGAAAGTAGAAAACATTTAGACAACTTTGATGATCCAAGATGCCTGATAACTGCAGACAAGATGCACTTTCTATAGGAGTCCCCCACCCCTCACCATCTGATTCTGTCTAGAATCATCCGCTTCTTAATTCAGACAGTTTAAAAGAAGGAATCCCTCAGCTAATATAAATTGAGATACAGATCATTTTTCTACAACAAGATCATTTATGCAAGGTTTCAAGAAAATTATAAATTTAAGCATTAGCTCTTTGCTGTAGTTTACTTTGGGAATGGAAGGGAATCTTTCTAAAGTAAGAACTGACACTTTTCCAGAAAAACTGACAATGTATGCTACCTTGGACCCCAAAGAAGGCACTCTGAGACATTGCCTTGTATTCTTTGGGTCAGCTTGCTTTTTTCTAACAGAAGGAAGGCAGTATTGGATAAAATAGTCCCAAGGACCATCAGTCCATCCTAGGAAAAGAATGTATATCATGCATGAATAATTTCCTCTTTAATTATACTCATAGCTAGAGCTTGTGGGCTGGAGTTACTTAAAAAATGCACTCACTTCGCGATTATGGACACTTCTTTGGAATGTGAACCTCACTATATGTGATGGAATGGAGCACCACAAAAGAAAACCGTGTCAAGAAAGGTCCTGAGAAAATGAAAGAAAGAGTGACTCAGGTCAAGAAAATAAGAGGGTAGATATTCCTATGGATGTTATCCTTGGTATCAAAAGTCAGTTAGTTGACTTTTCTTCAAAACACTAAAAGAATGTAGTAATGGCTTGAGTGAAACTAAAAGGAGCACAGTTTTGAGCTTGTCCCTGAGTAGATCTGAGTCCCCTGTGATGTGGCTATACCTTATAGATGGTCCATGGCCTGCGCCTTCTAATAGAGACATTTTTGGGTGAAAAATAGCATGCTCCTTAGAACTTCTTATATAGGACACTTACTAAATAGGCTGAAGAGGAACACCAGTCCCAAGAGCAAACCAGAGAGAAAAATCTTATTCTTTGTTTGGTAGCAACTTAACTGACTGGAAGCTAGGAGAGTTCCAGTTTCTGCCTCCAGAAACTAAGTCCAGATTATCTTTGGTCGTAGATTACAGGAGGCAAGATTTATGTTTCCTTTAGCTGATGCTGTTGTTCTCCCTTAACAGAGCTTGCTGCGTGCAACAAGATGCTGCCCTTCTAAGTAGTTACAAGAAGAGTCTGTTTTCATTGCTTATCAATTCTTTAACTTTATGGTATAAAATTTTTATTATTATTATTATTATTGAAGAATGAGACAGCAATGAGACAGTTTCAAGACAAATTAACAGGACAGATTTGAGAAATTAATACATTGCAAAATGTTTTTGTAATGTTTTGGTGTCGCACAAGGTGCATACATAATATACTTACAGAATTATTATAGCAGATGTCTCTAATCAGTGAATGAAGAGAGTGTAGCTATATACTTATTTTTATAGCTGAATTATATCACAGATTTAATAATTAATACTTTCTACCTTGTTATCTTCCTAGTGGTTTCCCATAATACTAGAAGCCAACATAATATCTTGTCCAACAACTGTTAGTGCAAATCTTGCTTCTCATAGAATTATGCAGAAGCATAGCATATTTATCCTAACTGTACTGCTTACACACACACACATCATGGTTCTTCCTTTGTATCCCCCTTTTTTGTCTAGACCTGTCAAAAATGAGTACTCCATTGTCATTAAACCAATTTAGATGCCTGAACTCGGTGACACAATCCAACACAGTCCAGCATTCCACAGTAATAGTGAGGGCATAAAATTTTTGTGATTAAACTTTTATACAACTTCATTTCCTCTCATAGAATATGTTCTTGACTTTATCTGTTTTGTACAGAGAAGGATTGGATTGTCTTCATAATGTCACACTCCAAGATGACAGTGAGCTATTATACTTTTGCAAGATTTTGATTATTTTTTCCTTTTGTTAGTTTGGCATAAATAAAGTAGTTACAGAATTTGTGTGTTTGTGCTCATGCAGGTTCCCAGTGGAGCATAGAGCCAAAATGCAGAGAGTTTCCTAGTGAGACCCTGGTCTGGTTCCCATGAGCCACCATTCCTCCTTTGTTCTCTCTTTTCTATATCGATGACAAGTGTGATTATCATACTTGCCTCTCTTACAGCATTCTCAGAAATTACCAACAAAAAGAATAGTAGAGAAGCAATCGTCTTAAATTGTATGTAGTCTATCAAGTGACTTCAGTCTTTGTAACCTCTAATGGGAACATGGGAACCTGACTGGAGAGAGAACTGCCTCGCGGATTAGTGCAGCTCTGGGCAAGTCCAGATGCTGGGCATGTAGGCCTCAAACTGACGTGGGAAGACCACCCGATGAGTGGCACCAAGCAATAGGCTTACAGCCTGGGTGTAACAGAAAGGAAAAAGTTCAAGGGTTTATTTTCCTTCTCTGGAGGCGCTCTGGGTCTTTGTGATTGCTTTTACGTGTTTTGGTCCATTTCCTTCCAGCTTCTAATGCAGACTCTTCAGTTTTCCAGGGCAGACCCTTTGGCTTTCTGAAATGGACTTGCACCAGACCCTGAAGTGAGCCAGCCTTTTGACCTCACACTGGCTTCTCAGGATCTCTTCTTCCACACCCAATTCTGCTGGTGCCCATTGCAAATCTGCCTAATAAATCCTCCATAGAAGTACATACAAAATCTGTTCCTCGAACAAAGCCTGTCTTCTTTATGCTTATTTATTTTACTACATAAATTACGAAAGTTAGCTGTGATAGTCCTTATATAATGTGATTATTTTAGTCAGACCCATGTAAATATTATGGACTTAAGAAATAAGAAATCATATAATCGTAGATAAAATTGTGATGATACATAGTGCTTTAGTATGAACCTACAAAGAGATTTACAGTCATTAAAACATGTATTTTTGTTTATATTTTAATTCCAGATTTCTAAAATAGTACTCACTTTCATTTAATACAATGTCCCTACAAGAACATTGAGAAAAAAAATGAATTGCTATCAATGAGATCTAATCATCCTTCCTCTCCCTGCTCTACTCCAACAGAAGCCATATCCAGAAAAGAACTAGGCTTTTAATCAATGATAAATGGGGCCAGGCAGATAACTCAGTGGAATACATGCTTGTCTGGCAGATGCAAGGTCCTGAGTTCATTCCCTGGTGTTGCCAAAAAAAATTAATCAATCAGGAGAGATTGTATGAACTGCAATATAGTACAACTTCAAATATCAGTGGTTATTAGCAAGGGAGGCTTTATTCTTTAGTCAAGTTTTCCAGTCATCTGGAGAATCCAGGCTATCTTCTGCCGTCTTCATACTTAGCAGCTTATGGAGGTTCCACACCATGAAGCATTGCCCATTGTTGTGGGGAGACTGCAGGAACAGAATGGCTCCTCTCGTGGCTCTTCCGTGAGTCCATCTGAACATGACACATGTTGTTTCCAGTCACTTTGTTTTCCTGCTTGTCCTGGTTCAACAGGTTTCATTACCCAAAGAAGTCACTGAGCCACACCTAAATTCAAGGATCTGAAAGTGGCAGTCCTACAAAGTGCTAGGAGGGAATAAAACCAGAAACATCAGTGAGCAACACCAATGACTTCCAGAACCTCATTGGCAGTAGAGCTGGATTTTGACACATTTTCAAAGAAAGAAAATTTTATTTGAGCCCTCCTCAACACTTGATGTCATTCTCTGTCTCTGTGCCTGAAGCCTTTCCATTGTCCCTTGAGTCACTGAACACCCTTTTATTCCACCATCACAACTGATAACTTAGGGTTTTGATTGTTTCTCTAATTTTAATGCCAATGTTATACTTTTTTGAAATTCTTTACATTTTTAGTTTTGTGTCTTATGATAGAATTAAAAGTTTGCTCTATCAGAAATGCTTGAGAGAGTTTTTTGTCCTGTTGGGGGGCATTGAGGGGAGGGACAAAGTCACACCCTGTCTGTAGAAGTGCGCACTGCTGTCTCTGTCAGAGATACAGCATCAGCTGTACCTTGACACAGTCATTGCCCAAAACCTCACATTATAGTCATGAAGAAATACAAAGAAACACAGAGGCTCTTGTGAAGTGGGTGTTTATAATTGCAGCAAAACTTTAATGCTGTTTCCCTGAATCCAGGTGCGTTATTGCTCTGGGAAGTTCAAGGAAGCACAGATGAAATTCAAAGCATTAATCTGTTCTCAGGGATAACTGAGCACATTTTGATGTGACATTGGCCAGCTAACCTGTTACTGCCTTTGTGGGAACAAGAAAGATGTATAACCTGAGTTCCTTTCTTGCAAAATAAAGCCAATAATAGTACCTATCCCATAAAGTGTATCTGACAATTATAGTAAGCACTCAAAAGTCACCAGTTATAATAATTGTCCCACGTCAGAGCCTTAAGAAATACTCAGGGTATTAAAATAACTAAAATAGCAAATAACGAGTCAAAATAAAAACTGCTCAGGAGAGGATTTTTATTCTTTTTCCCCTGTTTCTACAAATATCCACAAAGCACATTTTCTATCTTATATATTCTCTAGTATTTATATTTGTTTCTTTCTGATTTGGGGAAAATCTGAAAGCCTTTTAAAGATGTATTATTTGACTTGAGAGGTAAAACAGAACAACAAGCCAACAAGGCCCTGAAGTTTATTGTCCCTATGCACATTTTTATTGTACTTCTACTAGGAATAAGCTTGACATTTCCTGTTTGAAACACCATCACCTATTAAAAGTTTTTCATCCTGAGTGGGACAATGCAACTTTCTATTTCTGCATTTTAAACGCATGATGAATTTCACATGACAAAATTCTTCTTCAGATTTGGGACCCCCATGAGCATGTGCTTCTTTGGCTTTCTTCTCTTCCTTTCTTGCTTCATTTTAGATGAATATTCCCAGATGACCTTGCACGGATTGCTGTCTTGAGCCAGAACACTCTCCACGTACATTCACCCTGTATTTCCTGCCTCTTAGCCAGTTTAGATCCCAGGCTCCAATGTCCTTTTCCATCCAGGAGTGGGTATCAGTGGGCAGGATGTGGCTAACATCTGGCAGTTATCTATCAGCCTGCCTTCTTGCAACACTGCAGCACTGAGAGTGGCAAGCTCACAAAAAACGGCATTGCATTTTGTGGGGTTTTAGTCCTTCGGCAAGACCTCCTTCCCTGACAGAGAGACAGCTGGAGGCAGGGCTTATCAGCAGCAGTTCTCTCTGAGCTGTTTCTGAAGTGAGTTCCTTCTGCCTGTATATTTGTTTTTTGGTCTCAGCTTCACTGCTCTAAAATTTGGATAAAAAAAATTATATATATATTTGAAGTATACATGGATAATTTGATATTTGTATATGTGGTAAAATCATTACCTGAAGTTAATTAACACATTCATTATTATCTCACATAATTATTTGTTTTCCACTTGGAAAAATTTCTAAGCAAATCTGAGTACAGTATTGTCAACTACAACCACACCATGTATATTAGATTTCTAGAACTTACAAGTGAAAATTTGCATGACTTGGCCAACATTTTCCTTAGAACCGCTAGGATCTGGCCAACACTGTTCTAGGCCTTGCTTCTGGGATTAACATTTCAGATTTCATCCATAAGTGAGATCTATGCAGTATTTGTCTTTCTTGGTTTGGCTTATTGGACACAACGTCCTCCTAATTTGTCTGTTTTCACCAATGATAACATTTTCCTCTTTTTTAGGCTGAGTGTTATTCCACACCACCTTTTCTCTGTTCATTCAACCACTGATGGGCACTCAGTTTGTTTTTATATTTTGGGCATTATGATTAATGTTCCTATAAGCCTAGGAGTTCAGATATCTTTTTTTGTTTTGTTTTGAGATCCTCACTTTAATTCTTTTAGCTATATACTCAGCAACAAAAATGCTGGACTGTATGGAAGTTCTGTTGTTAATTTTTAAGCATCTTCATATTGTTTGAAGAATGTCTGTGGCCTGATCATAGAATGTCTTCCAGATACCAGACATATTCATTCCTCTGCCAGCGTCTATGTGAGCGTAAATGTGCAGGGGTGTGTGCATGCACACGTGGAAAGCCACAGCCAGAATGCTAGTGGAAACGAGGAAAGCTCAGCTTGGAAATACATGGTGGTGTCAGATCCTTTGTTCTCAGCTGCTGGTGCTTCATCATTTGGCTTTTTAAAATTCTCCTTCACAAATTGTCTCACACGATGTTTTGGAGATTCACTTAAGAATTGTTCAAGGAAAAAAAAAAAGAGAATCGTCTGTGGGAAGATAATGGATAGTTGTATTATTAAAAGATTAAATTAGCTGCATTTCTGTGGGTCAGACTTCATTTTTAACTGGCCAAGCTTGAAAATAAATATTGGCTTCAGCAAAATACAAGCAAGTATCTTATCTAAGCTTCACATTTCTTTTAGTTTAGAAAAACCGTGCAGGATTCTTGAATTTCTCAAATAAAATTTGTGAGTCTCTGAGTTCATTACCAACAGTTAGATTGACTAGTTGTGGGTGAATATTAAGAAAAATGAAAAGAGGTCACCGATGCATCTTGTAGCCAACATGTGGCTTACGATTTATTCAAAAATTAGCTCGTGAGAAACTGACATTCCTGTTGCCTTTTCGCCTCTCACTTATCTTATGCAGAGAAGTTTAGGATTTCCATTGATTAATTATTGATAATAGGCATTGTTATACAATTGCTATTAATTTCCATTTTGAATAGATACATACTATTTTAGAGACAGAATAACTTTTTTCAGGGTCTAAACAAATGGACCTGGAATTGATTTGCAGGAATACTTTGTGTACAACACAAAGTCTTTGGAGTCAAGACAGCATGAAAATCCATTTTCAGAAATTACAATAGTCCATTATCATGCAAAATACTCGTTCACAATTTGGTGTACAAAATTATTTTCTGTAAGTAGGTCCTTTAATATATGAAAATTTCGCTCTTCTTCGGCACTGCCTACGGAGGTAACAGCCATCTCCCACTTGGCCCCATGGTGGCCCTCAGACCCCGAGTGAAGCCCAAGATCATCAAAAAAGAGGACCAAGAAATTCATCCGGCACCAGTCAGACCAATGCGTCAAAGTTAAGGGCAACTGGCGGAAACCCAGAGGCATCCACAACAGGGTACGGAGGAGGTTCAAGGGCCAGATATTGATGCCAAGCAGAGGTTACGGAAGTGACGAAAAGACAAAGCACTTGCTGCCTAGCGGCTTCCAGAAGTTCCTGGTGCACAGCAAGTTGGAGGTGCCGCTGATATGCAACACAACTGTCTTACTGTGTGGAGAATGCGTACAACGTCTCCTCTAAGAACCACAGGGCCATCGTGGAAAGAGCAGCCCAGCTAGCCATCCGGGTCACCAATCCCAAAGCCTTTGAGTAGACGGCCTGTGTGTGTGTTTCTTTATGCTCAATAAAACCACAAAATCTGCAGTATATCCATATACATATATGAAAATTTCTGTTCTTGGAACAGTCTCAAGCTACTTTTCCAAGGATAAGGTAACAAAACATATCAGTGAATCTTTTCCTACTCTTAAAAATTGTGTTCAATGTTTAACAAGATAACTAAAAACGTGATACTTTTTGTATAGCACTGGAATCTGACTCGTAAGCTGAGCAACATCCTCATGCCTTCTTCTCTTTTCTGGGGCACGTTTTCTCTGAATTGCTAAGTTGCCCATATGGGGCTCAAACTTGGAACTCTGCACCAGCCTTCCAGACCACTGGGATGGCAAGTATATGCCACCATGCCAGTTGCTTTTTCAAATTTTAACTTGATCTCAATATAAAAGACCAAAAGAAAAGCCTTTACCATTACAATTGGTAAAATTTTATCAAAGGCTATGGCTCTCTTGTCCGCCAGCTCTACCGTTTACTATGCCAAAGCTCAGGTATCTCCAGTTTTCTCCCCAGGAACCTATTCATTTCAAGGTACTGTCATTAAAAGAACAACTGAACAGTAACTCATCAAAGTTACCTGGTACTTTGCATCTTAAAATTTTCTTTTACTTGATTAACCCATTTGTTATCTTGGCCTTCATGCATTTTTGTCTGAGATTCATTCATTTTCTATAGGCACATATTCTAATGATGTTTCAAAGATCACATTAAATTTACTCAGTTGCTTACGCCATGCATTTATAACTACTATAGATCATGTGTTCACATTTATCATTAAACAGCAGGTACTTAACTATAGGTACTTAATGATAAGTACATTTAACTATACCTAATATAGTCAAATAAAATGACATCATTGCATTTTATTTTTCATTTTATGCATTTGGTGTAGAGTTTCACTACATGGCTTGGACTAGCAGTGATCCTCTTGTTTTCAGCCTCCTCAGCTCTGGGAATGCAGGTGTGTGTCACCATACCCTGACTTGGTCGCTGGCTCAGCATGCCCTGGGGACAGGGCTGGTGCAGTATACATGACCAGGGCTTGAACCCTGGTCCTCGCACTTGCCAAAGCAGGTACTTAGTTCACTGAGCTATCTCATGGGCCCTTGACATCACTGCATTTTATATTCCATTTTTGTCTGTGTATCTTCCATGCTTGTGATGGTCAGTAAGTTGAACACAAAGTTTGTACTCTCAGCTTTAGGCATAGTTATTTCTTGCTTCTGCTTATGAACAGTATAGAACAGATCTAACAGATCAGATTCCTCTAGTGCTTTAAGGTACATTTGCCATTGGATCATGTAAGCTTCTGTAGGCTTAGGTTTTAAAAATAAGGTTCTTCAAATAAGAAGTCCTGATCCCTCCTGATAGGTGCTGAACAATCAGTGAAGATTTAATTTGGAAGGTCTTGGAAAAATGAAGCTGTTCATTGCTATCTTTCACTTATCAATTTCAACTGCATTAAATACCTTTAAATTTACTTTACACTGCTCCCTAAAGATATCTGTGGAAGAGAAAGGCCATGGTCGTTAGGACAGGATCATCTAGTCTAGAGCCATCAGACCTGGAATCTTCATTTCTCTCATTAAATTCTTCCAGGAGAATTTATTCAAACTCACTGAAAAGCAAGCATCAAGATTATAATGAATTCAGTTTTTCTAAATCATGCTTTTTATATTACTGGATGTATCATCCTGAGAAACATCCAAATTACTAAATGCAGGAAGGACAATGCCCAAGGGATGTTCAGTCAATATTTGTTGAAAAATATTGCTGGATATACAGAAAAAATAATCAATATGGACCTCAGCTAAAATTCTTCACTTATTCATGTAAAAATATACTTGAAAGATTTGGAAGGAGAAACACTTTTTACAACAAAGCTTGGCTATAAAAAATAAATATGACTTCAGTTTTCTTTCCAGAAAAAAAAAGCCATATGAATGGAAACCATGATCAATGTTCCTGTGGCCTTTATTTTTATCTTCTTGGGTCTCTGTTACACTCAAAATTAATTTGAACTCCTTAATATGATATATAAGTCTCTTTATAATGTATGTCTAGCACTGTACCATGACTAATATGGGTCCTATCTGATATCATTACCCAGCTGGCACCTAGAAAATAATGTCACTATTTCATATTTAGAGGAAAGAAGGAAGAAACTCAGAGAAACTACCCAAGACGATGTGCTTAGCTGGGGACAGCTGAGATATTCAATACTGCACACTGACCAGTTTCCTTATGAGAAATTACATTTAATAACCCTTAAATAGAGATGAGTAGGGCTGGGAGATAGTGCACTGGCATAAACAACTGCCTGGAAAGTGCAACATCCTGAGTTTGATTTATATTACCAAAAAAAAGTAGATGTGAGGGAGGAAGTCTTTTCTCATTCCCCTAGAAACTCAAAGGAAGAAGTTCTAGAAAATACACTGGTAAATATAAGTTAACTCATTGATCTTACTCTCAGGAAATCTCTAGAAAAAATTTCAAATCCCTAGCACTTTTTTTAGTTGTGTTTAGATTACAACTCATGCTGTGATAAATGATCAGAGTAGTGGATTGCCTTAAAAAATCTCTGAGCCTTGAACTATAGTAACATAAAAGTATGTTCTATAGACTGCAGAGAGATCAGAAGTCTACGCTTGGCCATGTAGGACAGCAGCCACTGGTCAGTTATATCTGTTCTTATATCTGATGAGTCCTGAAATACGAATGTTTTTTTATTGACATGTGCTCCAAGGTGAAAGACACATTGGATTTCAGTGTATTTATGTTTGATTTGGTGATTCTAATGACTAAATATGTCGAAAGTTTTTATTGGTTGCAAATAGAAATTATAACATTTGGACACACTTCAGCTAACTAGAGTATATTGCTAAAGTTGACTTCATGTGTTTACTTTTGAATGGTGGAACTGTAAAATCAAAGATTATAAGTGTAGCTCACTTTACATTTCTGTTGTATACTCACCTCTGAAGCAGAAGTGTGCTCTTTTCAGGTTGGGAAATATTGGAAGAGAGAAGATTTTATTAAAATACAGAATAAATTTGTGTCTTCTTTTTTGCTGAACCGGGGTTTGAACTCAGACCCTTGCACTTGCTAGGGAAGCAGTTATTCTATTAAGCCATCTTCCCAGGCCCCTTGTGTCTTTTCTTTAATCTTAGGCTCCCTTGGAGCAGCATCTCTCTAACACCTGTGTTCCAAAAGCCTGGTTGGACGCCGAACTGCCGAGAGAACTGTCAGCAGTGTCGAGGACCAAGGAACCGCGATGTTCTAAGGAGAGTTCGCTAAACTTTTCTGTGTTCTAATCAAGGCAAAAATCCAGAGAGCATGCAAATGCAGATAACAGTAACAGTGGTCAAAAAGTTAAGTAATAATCTTTTGAGATGGAGCCAAGGTGAAGTAGAATCTCCTATCTCACAGAGCATAGAAACCTAAAAGCCTGGTGGGGCCAGCACAGGTGGTCTTCTTTCCGCAGACTTCTACTCTCTGGCCCTCTTGTCTCACTGAGAGCTTAGCCACTTTATGTCATCTGTCCATCATAAGTGTGTTGTGGCATTCACATGCTCTCTGGGTTTTTGCTTGATTGGAACGCACAGAAAGGTTTAGCCTACTCTCCTTAGAACATCACTGCTATACCATTATACAAGTTATTTTCTCATTCAAATAAAAATTTAAGACTTTTTCTCTTAGTCAGGCCTCTTTTCTATGTCATGATTGGAGACATGCTATTTGCATCCTGTGTCCTCCCATTCTATAACATATAAACTCCGAGGTCAAGGTGTTTTGCTTTGTTACTTCCATTACTTACAATCCAATTTCCAATTACTGTGGAATTTCAAAGAAAAGGAATACTTTGGCAGCAGAAACCTTCACAGCTGCTCTAAAAAGTAAATAAGAAATATCTTCAAATGCAAAGTTCAGTGCCCAAGCCCTAAGTTTTCAATTCATGATAGTATTTTTTATAACTTTTCTTATTCCTGCTTTGCTTCAGCAACCTTCCCCCAACCCGTTCTCTTGCATACATACCTCCACAAACCTGATGGTAGCTTTTAGCACACTGATTTCTAACTGGAGTTGCTAGCAAGGTACTTCTCCTCCACTGGTTTAGCACAACCTCAGCCCCCAGTTGAAGGTACTTCAGGGCCATCTTTCCTCTCAGGATTCTGTCAGTGTTCTCACTACTGCCTAGTCCCATTTAATCATTCTTTTCTTTTTTATTTCCTATAGCTATTGGTAGCAAAAAAATCAGGGATCACACTCCTGAAGACTTTCTCAGCCCAGGGAACCAAGAATAGATGGTGATCAAGCATGTACAGAGAGAGATAGAGACAGACAGAGAGAGAGACACACACACAGAGAGAGAGAGAGAGAAGGAAGGAAGGAAATGAGAGAAACAGAATTCACAGAGAAAGACAGAGACAGAGATAGAGATAAAGAGACTGAGAAAGACAGATAGAAAGAAATTTTAAATGAGAGAATGCATGCATGAAAATACTGAAAGAAAATATGAAAAATTTTAATAAGAAATTTGGGTAACAAGTTTGAAAGTCAGAGATCATTGGGAACTAAATATACATGAGAATAATACACAGGGTGAGAGAGAGCTAAAGAGTAGCCTGTAGGATTTGTCACTGATTTAGTACAAAAGAAGGGGAAAGCTAGAAAGGAGGTGAGAAAAAAATAGAATTAAAACATTTGCTTATATGTGTCATGAGTATCTATACATATATATACGTATATATCACACAAGTACACATTTTTGTGAAACTGCACATATATGTATGAGTTTATTAATATATGTGCATAAACACACGTGTGTTTTCTGTAAAATTGAGTCATAAAAAATATTTTGCTTGATCCAAAGCTTAATAAGGTAGGAGTCAATTTAGAATGAGAACTCTATATGCAGCTCCCTATCCCCTGGGGATAAATGTAGCCCAATTGAGCAGTCTATATAAAGAAAAGGCCAGTGCCCTTAGGAGACGATGAATTCTTGATTCATGAGTTACAGTGACTGTGACCATTCCGGGAAGCCCTGCCTCTGATCTCAACCACTCCTTTGAGGCTGGATGCCATCACCATGTATGGCTCTCTATAGGAAAAGAGAGGCAATATCTGTCTGGTGTCCCCACAAATGCTCTAAGTGGAAGTCAGCTCACCTACAACTCAGTTCAGCTTCAGAGGCAGGAGCTTTTTTATATTTTTTGGCTAGAGAACAATTAGAATAGAAAGTATGGAAAAGATTTGTTAACACAGGTAAGTTTTGCTGAACACAGGTTTCTGGGTTTCTTTTTCTGTAAAAAAAGAGCTGGTGTTGAGTATGGTTTGTTTCTTTGTCTCAGGAGGAACTTCTCTGATATTCACTCAGCTACCAACCTTTTCAGATGTGATGGCTCCCAGGAGAGAACTGGCTTTCTCAGGGCTGTTCTTTTACCATAAATGGGACAGAGATGTCCTATCAGCCTCCAGGCTTTTGTCATCCCATGCCAGTCATTGCCCTAGTACAGTTTTATCTTAGCAACTCTGGATCAAATGAGATGTCAAAGGGAAACAGTTTTTTTGAATATTAAACAATTTGGTCACATTCTAGCTCTACAAATTTTCCATGTCTGGAGAATGTGAAAATACAGTAATAACAATATGGTAATGACATTGACAGATACAACTGACATTTAAATACTATTATTTAACTACAAAGAAATGAAATCAATACCACCCTACCAAGCATTCTCCTGGAATTTTAACATCTGATTTAGAAATATTTTTCTTAAGCATTGACAAAAAGCAAAGGAAATGCAGGGTACTTTTAAAGATTTACCAAAAATGAATTTGGAAATCAACTTGTATCTGTGTTGTTTTCTTTCATTTTCCTTATTATGTACAGACAGAGATACAGAAGAGAGAAAATGGAAAATTAGCTTCAAGGCCAACTCTAGTTACTGGTTATTTAATCTTATATTTTTCTCTCTACCAGTTTGAGATTGGGATTTTTTAAAAATCTGTGCATGCAAAAAAATATACTTAAGAGTTACTAGTATCATTTGGTAATCACTCTAATGGCATTATAGTAATCCTAAAACATTATGAAACATCTTATAAAGGAATTATTTGTTTTATTTTAAAGTTATAATTTGAGACAACTATGTATACACAAAAAGTTGTAAGAAATAATATGAATGGTTACCATAAATCCTTGACCTGGTTTCTTTCAATGGGAACATCTAGCAAAAGTTACTTGTGCATTTAACTATTGTTAAATGTCAACAGGGCATTTAATTAACAGTCAATTAATCTTGATTGTGTAGAGATTACTTGACTGGCTTGGAAGCTGCCAAGGAGATTAGTGGAGCACATGTCTGGGTGTGCCTAGGTGGGTCACACAGGCACAACCTGGGGTTTTGTATCCATTCTCTAGCCCCTCCTCTCTGATACTACCTCTCTCCTTAACTTCCAGCTGCCATAAACTAAGGAGCTTAGATTGGGCCCCACTGAACTATGACTGCAGAGGCCTCTGAGTACCTGGGTGGATGAGCACAATAAAATGAATCCTGGGAGACCAATTTCTTATCTAATCATTGCTTAGCAGCAAGCCAGGGGCTCTTTTGTCAAAATTTTACACATTTGGATCCTTGAGTTTGCAAAGTCTTCCTGATTTCTAAAGTTTTCTTAGGGCATCTTTTTTTTTGTCTTTGTTTAAAGTACTTTTTAAAAAATTGTTAATTCCCTCAGCAACCACATTTCCATAGCTCCAACTTTATACATGGCCTATTTTAGATCAACATTTTAAGTTTTTGTATTTCTGCTCCACTTTTTGCTCCTGATTCTAACTAAATATCTGGTTAAAGGAATATATCTTATTCTGAATGTTTGGTTGCCTTGATATTTCTTCCAACAGATCAATTAGTCTCCTTCCTTTAATTTCAGCCTTGTGTACTTTCTGAAAAGTTGGCATTTGTTTTCCAGAGAGAACACACTAGCCTCTCATCCAATTACCAAAGAAGCTCTCATTTCCCACCAAAACCTCCAAAGCCCAGCCTTTATTGTTTGTCTTTTATTAGTGTCTAGTTTTCTGAACTCTGATCAGAATCATCCATCAAGTTTGGATTATGGCCTCCTAGACTTTCTTTAGACCAATTGTCCAGACATTTCAAAGCTCCTATAATCAGTTCTAAAGACCTGTGAATGACATATTAGATATATTCACAGTTCCTGGTAGTAGTTTCTGTATTGACTTTCCTGTTCCTAGGCAAAAATAACTGACACCTGAAATTTAAAGGGAGAGAGATTTTTTGGCTCATAGTTTTAGGTGATTCAATACATACTCCAATGAATCTAAGGGAAGAAAACCATTGAGGAAGTAATAAGGCTGCTTAGCTCATGGTAGGTGAAAGGCAGAGAAGGTGAGCAGTGACAGAGAGGAAGGGGCCAGGGACTAGATATAATATCCAAGGTCACACTTCCATGACATGCCCATATGTAGCCAGCATGTACTTTACAAATCTCCCGCATGACTCCAGAACAATCAAGTTGAAAATTAAGCTTAACTGTCACAATGTATAAATAAGAATAAAGAAATGTCCCTAGATCATCTGGATGCCAAATATATTCTCCCTTGACTGCACTGGGGCATAGCATCTCAGCAAATCTTCTCTTTTCCTATAGTGATATCTCCTGACCCTGTCTGTTGGTCCCCTGCCCAAGAAATCTGAAGGGACATGATGACTGTCATATTTTATACTTAACAACCTTCTTGCTGTGTATGTCCCCTGAACAAACCACAGAATGGTCCTTCTCTGGAAATAATAATTCTACTTTTGATCCAGTATAACTGTTAATACCCATTTTATTCTTATGTTTCCAACAGATGCATAACAATAATTGGTTTATGATTACTTTTACATTGAAGGCTAAAATGAACAAATAATAGTAGTTTCAGCAAAGATATATAGTGACTTGTATAGTGAGGTAATTCATCCAGTAGGAAGAACCCAGAGAGCTAATTCAAATGTAATTCGATCACTGAGTCTCAGTGAGAGAATGGAGGTCACTAAATCTTGGTTTTAGCTCACTCATTATACAGACTCAATGCTACCTACTTGGGAGAGTTTATAAAATACAGTAGCACAAAAGAGCCTACACTTAGTAGACATTCAGTACAATGCCAGACCCTTCCTTGCTGCTTCTGAGGTGACCCAGTGATTTCTCAGCAGAAAGAGATACACTTGCTTTTCTGTTTCATCTATGTTCCCCTCTCACCCTTCCTCCCTTAATTATAGTCCAGAATGACCTCTGGATAATAAAACCTAGGAAACCACAAAACAAATATAGGAGTGTTTAAATTTTCTCAGTAACTAAAATAGCCAGAGTGGCTGGTCTTTCTCAAGACTCCTTGATGTATGACTAAGAGAATTTTGAAATGGCGTTTTTAAGTGTCCCTACTAGGAACACTGGTATTTCCCCACTATCCCACCTCTATTTTCCAAAGTTCTGCCATTTCTTAGGCTTTTCAAGCCTTTCCATGTAGATAGCTTTGGAAAAGTAAAGAGATGTAGCCATCTCTTTATAGTGCTAAAATGTGATACACTTGGATTTTGGTATTGGGCTCCTTCACTAGAGTGAATTCATAGTTAGGTAGATAAGCATGTATAAGGTAGAGTAAATACACATTGAAAACAAGGGTGAAAGTAAAAATGATCAATCAATAGATTGAGACAAAGAAAGGGGATGCCACAGAGGGTGAAGCTTTCTGTACTAGTGGATGGAGAGAGTGACATGAATTAGAGGTGGAAATGATACTGTCTTGTGGTAAAGAAGTTTGGCCTTGAGTTTATATTCCAGCTGTTTTCACTATTTGTATGCCCGTAGCACACATCTGAAACTTTCTAATCCTTTATTTTCTACTCCATTAAATGGAAATAACATTAGCACTGCTTCACAGAATTATTTAGATAGGTAAATGTTACAATAAATGTTAAGTGCTTGACACACTGTCCAGCACAGAGCAAGCATTATTTACATGGAAGTTATTGTTATTTGTCAATGAATTTTCTCTATCCAAAAGGTTATTCTAATACTTAACCAGAATGTCTCATAGCAAAGAAATAGCCATAGTTCAAGATTCACACTCTTGATATATCTGCTGTGTAATGTTTACTGCATTAAATGTAACGTCTACCTTTTTCTTTACCTACTTGTATCTAGAAGGTTTAAAAAGGCATTTGAAACACTAATACACAATTAGGTTCTGGGTATGATACAACTGTACCAATGACATAGCCATTCTATTAATGAAACAGGGATGGCCTAATGGAAATCATTCTCCTCTGCCACAGTGTCTACCAGGCAAGGTAAGGTGAGGGAGAGAGGCAGCTGCAGTCCACAGTCTAGAGCCAAGTGCCTGATCCACAAGGAAATGAACTAGATCAGCTGCTTTTCAGAGGCTAGCAACATATTCACATGATATAACCTGGGGGGGAAATGATTTGTTCTCTTCCAGCCCTTCAAAGGATTTTTCAAACTCTACTGAACTATCTGAAGACATTTCCAGCTATGTTTTCCTGAACTGTAAGTGCACAACACCTGCCTGAGTTCATTCAATGCCCATTATCAAATTTATCTCTCAGTGCATTTACCTCACTGCCATAGGATTGGAGGCACTGGATAAAATGGCTCATGTCCTGTGTCCTGACACTAGGTGTGGGCACATGAAGGGAAGTGTGATAAAAACAAACCAAACAAGAAAAAGCTGAGCAACATCAAAGAAAACAAAACAAGCAAAAATAAGTATCTAAATTTAATGCCTTTCTTCACAACACTGAGTATTTAAGGCATGAGATTAAAAGCCTTCTTTGTGAAACCCTGGAACTCATAAAAGCATTTGGGTTTATAAAAAGTTACTCTTAGGTATGTGACTTTGTATAATTTTGAAGTGAAAAATTCTACTAGCCAGGGTCATTGTAATTACGTTTTAGATTATCGTAATCTTTTATTTGGAAAATCTGTATACTTAGATATGTGGACTTACAATGCTTACTCATTTATTTAATAATTATTTGCTAAATGCCAACTATATATATATATATATATATATATATATATATATATATATATATATATATATATAAATCAAAATGAATTCCTCCCACTTTGCAACATTGAACCCGAGGCATCATGCCTACTAAATATATGCTTTATTACTCAGCTAAACTGCTAGACATAGATCTCATTCCAGCAATTAATCAACAACAGAATGTCAAGTAGAGAGAAGGGGTAAAAATTGAATAGGTAAGAACAGAATCCAGTTTCGCTTAAGTGAACGCAGAAGACCATTGATAAGGTGATCGCTGATCAAAGAGCTGAAGAAAGAGAGGTTGAATTAGTGGTGACAAGAGTTTGCATGGTACAGTGAAGGGTCCTCAAAGCGCTGCACATGCTCTGAATCAGATTCAATGCAGGACACAAACATAACAAGATTGACCTCCAATGGCCACCCACAGAATCAAATATAGAAGAGTGGAAATGATCTGTTTGCATGCTACAGATCCAAGGATCCAGGCAAAGGCCATAGAAATCATAGCAATGTCTTGTACAAGTCTGCATCAGGAGGTCCAGGGATCCAAGACAAAAGACACAAGGATCTGAGGCTGGAGGTCAAAGGTCCACATTAAGAGGTCAAGAGCTGGCTAAGAGATACTGCTGGCTTGATGGATAGTACATTGAGTATGAGCAAAAGAGAGATGTCAAAGAATCTCCTAGGTTTTAAGCATCATGGTAAATGGTGGAACTACTTGTAAGTTGAAAAGATTGTGGCAAATACAGTTTAAAAATGGGTAAAAGGAATCTCAAAAATTTAGTGCATATGTTGCAAATGCCCACTAGCCAGCCAAAGGAAGGGTTGAGTCAATAGTTGGATGAATCACTGAATGTCACGGGCGAAGATTGGGTTGCATGCATAAAAGAGGACTTTATCCATGTAAAGTCCAAATCTATGATTTTCATTTCCAAGGATGAAAAAGTATATATATAAAATACCTAAGATAATTGTACTACAGATTTCTACTGGTTTGTTGAAAGAACAGTTAATGCTTAATTGTTTGATCAGTCTTGCATACCTATGTGGTAATCTGGGAAACTACTTTTGACAATAACAATATGTAATATAACAATTTTTAATTTCCTATCATCTTGTTTTGAACCTCTGCATCATTTTATTCTCTTTTATTGTTTTTGTTTTTTAGTCTCCTCAAAATAAAATACAAAGAATGAAGTACAAACTCTTAAGATGATCAGACAAGTGTTAGACAAAATCCTAACTGAATTGGCTGACCATAGTTTCATTGAGAAAGTGGTACAGAGGCCTTAAAAGAAGGTCAGTATTTAAGACAGTATTTGTTCTCCTCTTTTCTCTTTGACTTAAAGATTAGAACAACGTTATTTAACCCTTAGTTACTTTAGCCCAGTATCAACTACCAATAACTATGTGTTAGACCTTTACTAAGTAGTTTACACAAGTCTTAATTTTGACATAATCCTGCGAAAGCAGACTGCTCACACTTATTTTATTTGTGGGAGCATTGAGATTCATAAAAGTCATAAGTGTAGTAATTAGCAGTCCTTGGGTTGAATCCAATGAAGCCCAAAGGTAAAGTGCATAGTATGATCATTTTGTCATATTTTCTTAGAAGATAATGACCAGTGACTTTGAGGACATTTATCTTCTCCAAACAGAGCATTAAGTCTGGTTGATCTCATTTTCTGTCTTTGAGAAGCTCTTTGGCAGTATAAAATAATCTGCGATGCTAGACAGAGAGCTCAATTCTTTGACATTTTCAAATCTCTATTGGTTAACATGGTCCAAACAAGTACGTTTCTCTATCAGAAATCTCATAACTTGCTCACTTGGCATGGAATGACCTCCTGTAGCCAACACTGGCTGTCTCTGCTGAAGAAATAGTGGAATATTATTTTTGGTCTGAAGTGAGTTGGCCTTATGCATGACTTCAGAGGCAGGATTCCACATACAAAGGTTACCTACTGCATTTACTGAATGACACACTAGGACAAGTATGTGGGTAAAGGGCCTCTCAAATAGTGACATTCTGCAGCTGTGCTCTTCTCTGCTGTGACCTTAAGTCCAGAGAGGATAAAGTAATCCTTACTAAAGTGAATATGTGCATCATCTATTTCTTTGTCTGCTTATCTAGGTAGGGGAACAAGATGATAGGACCAAAGTGCATTCTTTTGTGAGCTAATTGTTTTCTAGGATTGCTCTTTGCCTGATCTGTTGCCTAAATGTTTTTGATAGAATCAATCATATACCGGAGTGACTAGGGACAATTTTAACAGTAAATTTCCCTGGCTAAAATGCTGGAATTGCTAATTCAGTGAGCCCGAGGGAAAAACCCTGGCTTTCATCTGATTTTATTCAATGTTTGCACAGAGCAAAAATTCAGAGAATTACATGTATAAAGTTCATGTAATTGTCACCAAGTGTACACACCCACTCATTGTTTTTGTTTTATGTATGTACGTATATATGTATGTATGTATCTATGTATGTATGTATTCTGTACAGGGTCTTTCTACTCAGCTTGGTCTCATTGTGATACTCTTGATTAAGCTTCCCGAGCTCTTGGATTAAAGGCATGTACCACTATACCTGGTTTTTGTGGTTAGGACTGGGTGCCCAGGATTCTGGGGCCATTGGGGATCAAAACAAGTTCCTTGTGCTTTCCACACAGGTGTTTAGACTGCTAAGTTATCTCCCCAACACTGTTTTATATTTTTGAAAGATTTGGCTATTTCAAGAGTCTCTTGCCTTCAGAATCAATTCTCTGTAATCCAGATGCATCTGCAGAGTAAGAGCCTCCACTTTTGAGTATATGAAAGCCATTAAATAATGTCATATATGAGAAGAAATATTTCAAGTCTAAGTTAATGATAGTAAAATTTCATTTACCATCAGGAATGCCTTCATAAAATTCTAAGCAAAAAAGAGAGATTTCAAGGCTACAGTTTGATGTCAACATCTGTTAAGGATGGATGGGGTTAATGTAGAGGCAGTAGGTAATAAAGTGACATTGCAGAGTCAAGGTCAAAATTTGAGGAAGCAGACTTGAGTAAGTTGTAAGTTTCGATTCAGGAGGTGCAATGGGATAGGACTAAGGGGCAGAACTCTAGGAAGGGTATAGACTTGAAAATTAAGTCTTAGGCCATGTTATGGAGTGTTATTCTCTGCTATGCTGTTTCATCATGAAACACTCCTTTTATTTTTCCTCTATGCCTGCTTTAATGAAGTGATTCTTAAACCCAATGCTAATCTGCACTTTTACCACATTTTAGAAAGGTGACCTATTGTTCTATTAGTGAACTTGGGGGGGAGTTAAATTTCAGTGCCTCAGGTTAATAAAGTAATTCTACTTTGGGGGGGGGGAATGTGACTAATTTTCCATCCTATTTGAGCACTTATTTTTTCAGTAAAGTCTTTAAACCAGTGTGATCTTTGGAGCTACTAGGACTTCACCTTCAGCGTCAGACTTGTGCAGCTTAAATTCTTACCTGTGATCTTGGAAAATTTATTTAATCCCTCTGAACTTCAGTTCCTTCAGTTATTGATTAAAGTTTATAATAACTGTTTCTCAGGATTACCATAATAATTGAGTGAGCTAATGCATTTAATTTCTTATCAGATGCTATGTTATTTAATAATATATGCAATGTATTTTAATTCCTTAAAACTAAAAATTAAATGGATGATTAAAGTATTACAGTTCAAGATAACATAAGTCATAAATTCAGAGATCCTTAAATATTTTATACTTTTCTGGTATAATTTAACCTGTACCCCTTCTTACTGTTTTCCCAACAGAAAAATAAGTATTGTCCAGTTGCACAAGACTTCCAAGCCTGAAAGACTTCTGTCAGAACCTAGTTGAAATCACTTCAAGGAAAGCCATTTTGGGCATCAACAGTAGAGAACAACTGTTCCTTGCTAGCTCTGAAGGGCAGTGCATGACTCCTTGTAGTTATTCAGACCATGGTGAATCCCTCTCATTCTGGCACAGCAGGACTCTGAGATGTAGAGAACCATGAAACTGACTTCACGGAGGGCAGGGAGGCCCTTATCACGAAGTCACAAGGGCTCCCCCTGATGGCTGGTGCCTAGAATTCCATCCACATAATTTAGCAGTCCTATTGGTTAAAATTACTTCCCTAACAACATTAATACTGTGTGGACCCTTAACACCTTCTCATATTTTATGGAAAAACTCTTGCTGAGGAATAGGAGCCTTAAGTTAGAGTCTCAGGATGAAAGTTGAAAGGATACTAAAAAGTTGGAACAGGTATACAGGATAAAGATGCACTGAAGACCTGATATACTGAGCACATTATTCGGTATGAACACAACACTGGCTACCTGGAGGCATAGGCAATGATCCTATGTTCACCTTGATACCTGGAATAAACAACAGATCATTTTCTGGGCTGAAAATTCACTGTTTGTCAAACTGAAAAACTTTTATTCTTCCATGACCTGTCAGGCCATCTGGTAAGTAACAATGAGCTTATCCTACTTCCCTTATTCCAACACTTGATGTTTTATTTTTTTAATGGTCATAAAAACCTTAATTGATTCTGGCTATCTTGGATGTGACTACAAACCATATGACACAGTTCAGTTTTCAAAGGAACATTCTTTCAGAAGAATGCTAGACAAGTGGCTATCTAAGTTGAGAGAAAACTGACTCCATAGTTGGTGAAGGGATTATTTTTAATGATATCGACCATAGAAAAATCATCACAGTATTCAAAAAGTCAACGGAGTTCACTGTTGGCAAGCTTAAAGCATTCTTAGCTCCAGAGAATTATTTTCTAATTATTAAAAACATGATATGGTAGGAACAAATGTTGTTGGCTCTAACCAAGTGAATAATTGATTGAAAAGTTCAGCCCAGTGTAACTGTAAAAAAGGCCTTTTCTGTACAACTGCTGCTGGGAATAGGAAAGTGGGCAAAGGCCAGATTTGCTCCTCTTTGTGGGATTTGGGGGTTTGATTACAGGCTCTGTCTTTCGAAATTAAGAGCTGTTGATATTCGAGGGCAATGAAGGAAAATCCTTCCAGGAACACTGGCGTGTGCAGGCTAATTGTATCACTGTGGCTTATTACCGTAAGGGTGTTGGTCGCTGAGGCCATACGATATGACTAAAATGTTAAAATAGCAGATGAACATTTGCTAGCTGGAAAAAGTTTATCCTGATGACAAGTTCCACTCTCATATTGGAAAAAAATGTTGGCTGTGTTTCACAGCAACGTTCAGAAGATAGAAAATAAAGCAGGCTCTATGAAGTGGTTGGGAGGATGAGAAAGAAACAACAGTCCCAGCAAAACAACCATAATAGAAAAGGGTCATGTGAGACAGTAGAAGCTCTGAAGTGCACTTGTGAAGATGGATGGTGAGGTGCTCGCAGGCATTCCGTGATTGGGCTTGCAGATATGGCGAGGCGGAAGTGTGGTGGGTCCCCAGGGTTCTGGTGCATCTCCGAGTGCCAGTTCTCAGGGGGTTACTCAGTCATTTTTGCAGTTTGTCCCAACATGAACAGAGTCCCCAGGAAACATTTGAAATGACATTACTTGGCCATTTGAACTGTGAATCCAAACATAATTTTTAGCCATTAAACTAGCATATAGAGTTTCAAAACCAAAACATGTCCACAAATGGGAGAGGATATGTTGCCCTCAGAGTCATTATGAAGCATCAACTTGCTTGTCTCCTAATTATGAGAACTGTGGAGCTCTGGTCTGTTTTCCCGCTTTCAGTCATTCTACCACCTCCTAGTAGCATCACAAAGCTACTTCATGCCTCTGGATGGCTTCCTTGGATTTAATATGGGGCTCACCCTGGTGAAAGTGATACAGTCATGCTCATTCTTGCTTTGGCTTCTTCTGCTCTTCTGCATTCTTTGATGACCTTAGTCATTCCCTCCTTATTTCTCTGCAGCTCACACAATTCATCTCATTTACTTTTGACAAGCAGTTGCTGACTAATAGAGAATGTGACTGATCCCAGAACACAGGATCTGTTGTCCACAGCTTCTTGAGAAGATTCTCACCCCATAGATTTCATTGTAAGACTTCTTGGGATGCTGTGTGTGTGAGTGGTTACTGACACACACAGCAACACAACTATAAATAAGTTGACAATGCACAACTTATTTATAGTTTCTCAGTTTCACATTCTTCATGATTGTTATGAGGATGAGTGAGTAAATAAGATCTCAGAATAGATATTACTATATAGTAAATTCTCCATAAACATTGCCTATCATTATCATTATCAAGTTTGTTTCATTACCTACTAAGAACATCTTTTATGTTAGACAGTTCTCTTATCTCCCATATTCACATTATATTTACCACATGTACTTTATTCTATGTTGTTTTTCTTTCTGACTGTTATAGGTATGACATCTTAAAATAGCAATTGGATTTCATGAAGTTTAGAGGAAACGATATTATCTTATGCACTAACTTGTATTGTATTCATTGCCTAATGGCACTGGATGTACAAAAGATACTTGGGCTGGCTTCATCTGTTGGTTCCCAGTATGAGGGTGAGGTAGAACTGAGTTCAATTCAGTGGGAAGTCAAAGAGTTGAGTTCAAGTCTTCACGGGTGAGTTCAAGTCAGCAGAAGTGCATGGACTGTTGCTCAGAACCTAGGTTTCAGCTTCACAGGGAAAAACCAAGCTGAACGTCAGTGGAACTAAAAGCACAGGCTTGCTGACATTACCTACTAACTTGCCATAGATCTACAACTGGTTTGGCAGAGATTAATCAACATGGATCTGGGCTCTCTCTGCTTAATCTGTGTATCATTGACAGCAGAGACATCTTGAATGCGAAATTTTTATTTTCTTCTTTGTTTTTATGTTTTATTGATTCTTCTTGTTTATAATGAGTGTTGGTTGTGTTTAGTTTTCTTCTCCTCTTGTTTATATTTCTTCCCTCTTTCTATCTTGTCTTCTTCACCAGTTTCTTAGGTTTCATAATATTGTTTTGTCCTACAGCATTGAGTTTAATTTAATCCTCTTATTTCTATATTTCCTCCCAACCATTTTAAAGATTTTTAAGAGTAAAATCACCATTTAGAGGGTACATTTACTATAAAAAAATTATTTAATTTGCTTTAGACTTTTTTGTATAGTCACAAATATAGTTCATGTGCTAAATGTATCAAATCAATAATAATCACAATTGGTCATTTTATAGTCTGTATGTGGTGCTATTGTTATTACTGATTATACTATTTTAGCTAAGGTGACATAACTGTTCTAATAAGTAGTATTTCTTAGTATACAAAGACTGAAACTGCCTAGAGGTCATAAACTATACTGCAACCAGTGCCAAAAATCAGGGGTGCAACAAATTCTCATCCACAATAAATTGAAGAAATAAGATCTTGTAGCAGATTCAAAACCCAAAAGCAAGCTACTCCTAAAAGTCATTTGTGAGAAATAGTCATTTCCTATGCTTTCCAAATACTAGCAATGCATCTACTTGTTATAAACAATTTGTAAAGATCAACCTAAAAATTAACCAAAAGAGAAAGAAAAAAGAAAGAAAGAAAGAAAGAAAGAAAGAAAGAAAGAAAGAAAGAAAGAAAGAAAGAAATTAAGAAGACACTTAAACAAGATGCAAACTCAGACTTCCAGCTCACCAAAGACAGACCCAGGGGCAATGAGTTGAAATGATTCAAAAGCCAGCCACCTGGATTCTCTGCAGTGATAACAGAAACAACCAATCAGACTGGGAAGAAAACTCAGTAGAATAAGCGCTTGCCTGGCAAGTGCAAAAAAATAAAAATAAAAATAAAAAGTAACAAATCGGATGAAAAAGACTTTAAAAACCTTAAAGCAAAAATAAATTCTCCTATAACTACAGAGATAGTGGCCATAATAAAAAGTTGATTAGTGACTCTAAAGTGGATATAAATTTAAAAAATAAAGATTAGAAAAATTATTGAAAATGTGAATTCCCAACATAGGAAAGAAATGGAACCTATGAAATAGGTTACAACAGATATCCAAGAAACTAAAAATTCCTTTGAAAGTATGCTCAGAAGAATAAGCGAATGTGACAAGGAGAAGATTGCAGTTAGATACAGAGGAGAAGATTGCAGTTAGATATCATAAAAAGAAAGAGCTCTGAAAAATAACAAGGGTTAATGAAAAAATTCAACAAATAATAGATGATGCAAATAAAATAATACAAGATTGATTGAAGTCAATCTAAAAAAACAGGAGATATTGCAAACAATTAAAAAATATATTCAAAGATGTAATGGGAGATAACTTTGCAAGCATAGAAAAAGAACTTTACATACATGTAAGTGATGCATATAGAACTCCAATTGGCCATAAAAAATCTACACCAAAGCATATAGTAGCCAAGATTCCAGAAATTCAACTAAAGAAAAGAATGTTAAAAGCTGTTAGAGAAAATAAATCATCTATAAAGCAGTCCCATCACAAACAGAGCACACTTCTTAACACAAGTGCTTAAGTAAAAGAGAGCTCCAAGTAAAGCATTTCAAGTCCTAAAAGAAAACAACCTCCAACCAAG
>PVKA01001770.1:119433-138230 GCA_004027165.1 Ctenomys sociabilis
AAAAAAAAAAAAAAAAAAAAAAAAAAAAAGGATCCATAAAGCAAAGCAAGCAATTCAACAGGGCAGAAAGATAGGGAACAAACCACAAGGAAACAACATGAAATAGAAAAATCAATCTATATCTGTTATAACCATTGATATAAATGGTCTCAACTCACCAATCAACAAAAATAAGTAGAATGGATCATGAAGTAAGATCCAACAATATGCTACATTCAGTGAGCACATTTAACCCAAAAAGAAATTCACTGATTAGAAGTCAAAGGATGGAAAACAATTCTTCATGCCACAGGAATCCAGATATAAGTAGCAGTAGCTATATAATTTGCAGTTAATGCAAACTTCAAGCCAAATCTCACCAAAAGAGACAAAGAAGGTCACTACATACTAGCTGAGGGAAAATTCTAAGAAGAGATAACCATCATAAATATTTATGTACCAAACACAGGTGACATGAAAAATCAAATAAACACTATCAGTTGCAGTAGGGGGCCTCAGTACCCGTCTCACAAATAGATCAACCAGACAAAAACTTAGCAAAGATATATTAGGATTAAACCGAGCCTGTGAAAACATGCACTCAGTAGATGTGTACAGAGTGTTGCACTCTAAAACAAAAGTGTGTACATTCTTTTCAGGCACACATGGGTCATTCTCCAAAAGAGATTGCATAGTAGCTGACAAAACATGTTTAAGTACACGTAGAGGAACTGAAGTCATTAAATGTATAATATCTTATCGTACTACAATGAAACTGGAAACCAATGACAAAGGAAACCACAAAAACTACGTTAAGATCTCGAAATTGTACAACACCCTTCTTATTAACCAATGGCTCACAGAGGAAATTAAAGACACAGCATACCAAAACTCATGGGATACCATTAAAGCAGTCCTATAAGAGAAATCTATACAGATGAACTCATGCCGCAGGAAAACAGAACAAGCTCAAATAGACAACCTAACCTTGAACATCAAACTTCTAGAAAAAGAAAACAAAATCAAAGGTCACATGACAGAGGAAATTATAAAGATCAGAAATTAAGGTAATGGGACTAAGAAGACAATACAAAAAAATCAGTGGATCAAAATGTTGGTTCTTTGCAAAAATAAATAAAACTGATAAACTTTACAAAATCTCATCAAAAAGAGAAAAAAAACCCACAAATTCAAGAAATTAGGAACTAAGAGGGGAAAATCATACTGAATCCCACAGAAAGCTAGGAGATCATCAGTACCTACTAATGAAAGCCTATATTTTAATAAGATGGAGAACAAAGAAAAAAATGATCAGATTTCTAAAACAATCAATTTGTCAAAAATAAATCAAGAACATATAAAATTCTAAATAAATGAAAATCAGCCAATGAAATTGAAAATGAAAAATTAACTAACAAAGAGAAGCCCCAACCATGATGGTTATGTTGTTGAATTCTACAAGAATTCTAGAGAGGAATTAATGCTACTAATGGTGAAACTCTTTAAAGAAACTGAAAAAGAAGTTTATTTTCAAAAGCATTCTTAGAAGCAAGTATCGTCCTGATTCCAAAACCAGAAAACATCTACAGCAAGAAAGAAAACTACAAGGGCTGGCCAGATAATCCAGCAGATTAAATAGCCTGCTTAGGCAGACATAGGGACCAGAGTTCAATCCCCAGTATACCATGGCAGTCCCACCCCCAGGGCACACTGAGCCAGATTGAGACTGGGAGTGGTGGCATGCATCTGTAATCCCAGCACTTGGAAGACTGAAAACAAGAGAATCATTATGATTCAATCTGTGTAGTGAGATCCAGTAGACCCTGTACTAAATACCCAAGAAAAGAATGCAGAAAGAAAGAAAGAAGAAAGAGAAAACAACATGCCAATGTCTTCAATGAACATTGATTCAAAAATCCTTAATAAAGTACTGCAAACAGAATATAACAAATTATCAAAAGGATTGTATGTCATGATCAAGTAGGACTCATACCAGGGATGCAGGGCTTGTGCAACACATACAAATCAGTAAATGTAACATATCATATTAACACGATGAAACACAAAAAATCATAATCATCCCAATAGATGCACAAAAGCATTTGACCAAGTCCAAAAATCCATTCATGGCAAAAAAAAAACCTACAGAAAATTGGAACTGATGGTCTTTACTTCAATCTTATGAAAGCCCTCTACAAAAGCCAATAATTAACATCATATTAAAAAGCCATAAAGTCAAAACCTTCACCTTAAAATCAGGAACAAGATATACACTGCCACCACATAGTTCTGTAAAACTTAGCCACAGCAATTAGAGAAGATAAAAAATAAAAGAATATGGGAAAGGAAGATATAAAGTTGTCAATATTTGCAGATGACATGACATTCTACATAGAAGGCCCCCAAAACTCTACTAAAAAACTTGTACATTTAATATTCAAATTTAGTAGTACACTAGGATAAAAAGTTTACACTCAAAACACAACAGAATGCCTATACTTAAGTATCAAACTAAGAAAAACTAGGGAACCCACACTCTTCACCACAACATTTAAAAATGAAATACAAATCAATTTAACAAAGGATGTAAAGTATCTGTACATTGATAATTAAGATACCCTTTGACAGAGATTTAAGAGGAATCAGAAAATTGAATGCTATCTTTTGCTTATGGATAGGAAGGACAAACATAATGAAAATGGTTAGACTCCCAAAATTGTTATACAGATTTAATGCAATCCCAATTCAAAATTAATTTATCTCACATATCTAGAGAAAACATTCCTAAAAGTCATTTGGAATCAGAAAAAAATACACAATAACAAAGGCAAGTGACATTCTATATAGAAGACCCCCATATTTAATACTTGAAATTAGACTACAAAGCTACTATGGTATTATTAGCATGACATTGCAAAAAAAAAAAGGCATGAGGATCAGTGGAACAGAATGAAAGATGCAGACACAGTCCAAAACAACACACTCATCAATCTTATCTTTGATTAAAAAAAGCCAAACATATTCACTAGAAGAAAGACAGCCTCTTTAATAAATAGAAAAAGGGGACAGGCGTGGTGGCGCATGCCTGTAATCCCAGCACTCGGGAGGCTGAGGCAGGAGGATTGTTGTGAGTTCGAGACCAGCCTGAGCTACAAAGTGAGCTTAAAGCCAGCCTGAACTGCATAGCAAGACCCTGTCTCAAAAAAAAAAAAAAAAAAAAAAAAAAAAAAAGACAAAAAAGACGAAAAAGGGGCTCTCTACATGCTAAAGGCTAAACATAGACCTTGGTCTATCACTGTGTACTACACTAAATTCAAAGTGCATCAAAGAGCTAACTGCTAAAATAGAAATACTAAATTTGGTGGAAGAGAAAATAGGTGGAAATGTTAGACATGAGTGAAAGTAGAGACTTTGTGAACAGAAGCCAGACTGCAAGGGAATTGCACCAAGACACCCATAAATGGACTTCCATCTTATTAGAAACTTTAGCACAACAAAGAAATCTCCAACAGAGTGAAAAGATAGCCAACAAAATGGGAAAATTATAGCCAGCCATTCTACAAACACTTCTACCTAGAACTTATAAAGAACTGAAAAAATAGACCCCCAAATTCAAAGATACACGGCTGAAATGAATACACACTTCTCAGATGAAGAAATAAAATTGCCAAGTAATTGCATCAAAAAACATTCAACGTCATGGGTCATTCAAGAAGTGCAAATTAAAAGAACAGTAAGATTTTATCTCACCCCAACAAGAATGGCTATCATTAAAAAATAAACTGATAACAAATACTGGAGGGGCTGATTCAAATAAGACATCTAATCCTAGTGTTTTAAGAAATCTGAACAATGATTTCCACAGTGGCTGAACCAGTCTACATTCTCACCAACAGTGGAGATGGGTTTCTTTCCCCCACAGTCCCTCTAGTATTTGTTATCAGTTTATTTTTTAATGATAGCCATTTTTGTTGGGGCGAGATAAAATCTCACTGTTCTTTTAGTTATACAGACAATGTCTCTTTGTTCCTTTAAAATGTTTTCTGCTAATATTATTTAGGCAAGATATCATACCTATATCTTGAATTCTGATTAACTACAACAAAGATAACAACATGCAATTGTATCCGCTATTATAATACAGTTCTAACCTGTTTTGAAACTCAACTTCATTGTTTATCTTTTTTCTCTTTTAAAAAAAAAATTCAATAGCTTTCCTGAACATAAATAACAAACCCACTGAAAGAGAAACTAGAGAAACAACACATTTCACAATAGCATCCTCTGAAAAAGGAAACACTTAGGAATCAATCTAACAAAGAAATAGAAGAATTTTACATTGAATACTACAGTACTCTGAAAAAGGAAATCAAAGAGGATATAACCAAATGGAAAGATATCCTTTGTTCTTGTGTATGAAGAACCAATAAAATGAAAATATCCATACTTTCAAAATAATTATACAGATTTAAAGCAATCCCAATCAAAATACCAACAACATTCACAGAATCCCAGAAAACAATACTAAAAGTAATTTGGAACCAGAAAAGATCTAAAATAGCATCAGCAATTCTGGGCAACAAAGGCAAGACAGGGGATCATAATCTTTGTCTAGAAATACTTTAAGATAATGTGATAAAAATAGCATGGTACTTCAGGAAAGACCTGAGTATTAATGGAATAGGTTAGAAGATACAGAAACTCCAGACACATTAAGTGTCCTTATCATTGACAATGGCACCAAACATCTCTACTAGAAAACAGATAGCCTCTTTAATAAATAGTACTGAAAAAAACTGGCTTTCACATCCTGAAGATTAAAACTAGACTCATATTTATCACTGTGTACTAAACTAAAATGGAAATGTATCAAGTATTTAAATAATGAAACAGAAGCACTTAATCTGGCATAAAAACGAATAAGTTAAACTATGACATTAGCATCAGTAAAGACTATGAACTAAATCCTAAGGACACAAGAAATGTCACAAAGAATAAGCAACTAGGATCTCATCTTATTGAAAACTTTTCACAGCAAACAAAATCCCTCGCTGAATTTAAAGGCAATCTACAATGTGAGAAAAAATTACCAACTATTTTTCAGGCAGAGGAATGGGATATGTAGAGAGGACCTAAGGTATAAATCCTCAAATCTTTAATGAAATTGAAAGTAGCAATACCCCCCAAGTATTACTCTGAAACTAATACTAAGGAAGGATCCAACCAAGAAAGAGAATTATGGACCAATTTCCCTAATGAACATAGATAAAAAAAAATCCTCAATAAGATACGGGCAAGTAAGCCCAGGAATATAGCTCAGTGGTGTCTGACTCCTACCTGACAGACACAAGGTCCTGAGTTTGATACCTGGAACCAAAAAGAGAGAGAAAGAGAGTGAGAGATTAGCAAACAAAATGAAGCAAATCATCAAAAATATTATATGCACCATTACCAGGCTCATCCTGGGAATACAGGGATGGCTCAGCATATGAAAACCAGTAAATACAACTCACTATATCAACAGAGCAAAGGACAAAAATCACATGATCATTTTAATAGACACAGAAAATGCATTTTACGAAGTCCAATATGCATTTATGGTAAAACCCTAAAGAAAATTGGAACTGATGGTCTTATCTCAAACTAATAAAAGCCATATATGGCAAACCAACAGACAACATCATACTAAAGATTCAAAAACTGAAAGCTTTTATTCAAAAATCATGAACAAGACAAGGATGTCCCACTATAACTACTCTTATCAATACGGTTCTGAAAACATTAAGCACAGCAACTAGACATGAGAAAGAAAAAAGGGAGTAATGACAGAAAAGGGAGATGTTAAGTTATTATGATTTGCAGATGACATGATATTTTACATTAATGGTCCTAAAAACTCCTCCAAAAGGCTTTTAAATTTAATAACCAAATTCAGTAGAGTAGCTAGATACACAAAATGTAGAGTTCAAAACATCAGACCCCTCAAATTAAAGACCCAATCCAAAGATGGGAACCTGAAATAAATATTCACTTCTCAAATGAAGAAGAATAAATGATAGATAAATACATTAAAAATGTTTAACATCACGGTCATTTAAGAGATGCAAGTTAAAACAATACTGAGATTGCTCCTTATTGCAGAAAGCATGGCTGTCATCAAGAAGTCAACCAGTAACAAATGCTAGAGGGGCTTTGGGGCAAAAGGGACCTTTCTTCACTGTTTGTGGGAGTGAAGAATGGTGAAACCATGTGGAAATCAGTGTGGAGATTCCTCAAAAAATGAAAACTAGAGATTTCATTTGACTCAGCTGTTCTCTTTCTTGGTATCTTCTCAAAGAATTAAGAATTCACACTACAGCAATTCATGCAACCCACATTTGACTCAGCTGTTCTCTTTCTTGGTATCTTCTCAAAGAATTAAGAATTCACACTACAACAATTCATGCAACCCACATTTGTAGTGGCACAGTTTGTAATAGCTAAATATTGGATAGAACCCTAATGTCTATCAACCAGTGAATGCATAAAGAAAAATATCTACACACAGTGGAGTACTATGAAGGATACACTGACATAAATAAGGATAAACTTGAGACATTACTAGATAAATGTTTTCACATTGAGACCACACTTTAAAGTGAAATAAATCAGACACACATGATTAAATGTTGTTTCTCTGATGTGAAAAACTGAAAGTACAAATAAGAACCAACATGTTTAATATATACTTGGAAGTAGGAAGAAAATATGCAAATGAGAAGGGAACAAGGAAGGAGAGAGGATGAGAAAAGGAAAGAAGGAACTAAAAAAAGGAAGAATCAAAAGAATGACTCAAGGGCATCACTGGAAGCAACAGTTCTCCACCCTTTGCAGTCTCAGAATTATAAGAGAGTGAATTTGCCTTGAAGAGAAAGCTGCAGAGTTCCGCGTTCCAGAATGGTGGCAATGGCCACGCCAGGTTCCAAAATGCTGCCAGCATGGAGAATTTGTTCCTCAGAATCAGGGTCAGAGTGCTCAGTGATCCAGGCACTCGACCACTTTAACCGAGACAGCTCGCAGCAGACCTTGGCTTCATCCATGCGGGTTTGGTTTTAGGTGCATTCAGAATGCAGGAGTTCTGAGGTTAGGAAAGCTTCCATCCCAGTTTCAGAAGAAGGCCTGGGAGGGCAGAAAGTGTGCCCTTGAGGGGCCAGTGTGTAAAGCTGTGAGTGAAAAGCCTATTCAGTGGAAAACCCTGAAGCTTGGAAAAGCCAGAAATGTGGATCAACTAAGGGAAACTGCTAGGAGGGGGCAAAGCCGGCCTAAGCTGGAAGCCATGGGAGCTACAACCCCCAAAAGTGTCATAGAGTTGGTGCCACATGGAGCTCACAGCTCATCACAGATTGCTTCAGGTGTTCCACATGGACCTACAGGATTTAACGTTTGCCCTCCTGGATCTTGGGCTTGTGTTGGTCCCAGAACTTGGTATCCTGCTGTGCATACTGTTTGGAATGCTAATGTTTGTCTTGTGCCATTGAAAGTTGGAAGTGTTTAACTTTTCATTTGTGTGGGGTCTCACAGCTCAGAATTTGCCTTAGGTCTTAGAGGAGACTTCTGACTTGGACTTTGCAACAGTGCTGAAACTGTTGGGACTTTGTGCATGGGACTTTGGAGGCCAGGGGTAGAATGTTACGGTTTGTGTCTAGTTGTCCCCACAAAGACTCATGCAGTCATGAGGTGGGGACTTCTAGAGTTTGAGATTAGCTCATGATCCATTGGGATTATGTGCCTTAATACTGCTGGGATTATGGGTATAAGTGCTACACGAAGCCTGAGATGTAATATAAGAGAGATGGAGAGAGACTTCCACTCTGTTGCCACTGTTGCAGCTATTTCTCCACTTTGCTCTCTTGCTCTTTGTGGCTGCCATGAAAGGTTGTTCTCTGCAATATTCTAGTCTGCCTTAGAGCCAGTGGAGTATGGACTGAAATCTCCAGAAACTGTGAGCTAAATAAACCTTTCCTAGGGCCAGCCAAATAGTTTAGCAGACTAAAGCACCTGCTTAGGCAGATGCAGGGGCCTGGGACTTTGGTCCCTGGGCCTGCCATGGTGGCCCCATCCCTGGGGAGCACTGAGACAGTGAGTCAGACTGGGCATGTTGGCTTGTGCCTGTAATCCCAGCACTTGGGAGGCTGTAAACAGGAGGATCACTATGAGTCTGATCTACATAGTGAGATCCTGTACACCCTGTCCTAAATATAAATGAATAAATAAATAAATAAATAAATAAACAAACAAAACTTTCCTTTCTGCATTTTGGTTGTCGGGTATTTGACCCAGCAATGAGAGAAGAGAAACGGAGACAGTCACTTTCTTTGAAATTAGGATATTATTTGATTAATATTGTTGTCTTAATTGCTAGTTGTTAAACCACCTGAGAATAAAGATTAAAACTAATTGTGTCACATTCTGCCCTATATGTCTTACAGATAGCACAGTGCATAGCACAACTTGGAAAATGCAGGACTTTCAAAGAAGACCATCTGAGGCAAATTACAGAAAGCAGTTGTGCAATCCTTTTCTCTCCTTCATTTTCATTTTTAATATTCTTTGTAGTTACCAAGTGTTTGGCTTCCATAAGCTCTGCACACACAAAAATTTAAGTGTTCCTGTAAAACTCCTTTTTTGTTTGTTTCCTTTTTTCTAATGGCACAGGGCCTTGCAGTGATACTTCTGTCTCCAACTCCTGGTATGGCTCACTCAGAGCTCCAGGACCTGCATGGTATGTGGTACCAGAGATCGAACTCTGGACCTTGCACTTGCCAGGCAGGCACTTAAACCACTGAGTTATCTCCCTGACCCCACTCCTGTGAAATTTTTGCAGATGCCAAATCACAGAATTGCAAGGTAGGTAAAGCCTTCATGGTTATCTAATGAAATGCATATCTGATATGTACACTTTCACCTTCAAAATGCTCAGCACACAATTGCCCTTTCTCTGCTTGGGCTCTCAATTTACAGGGACATAAAATGCAAATCTCTAATTATTATATTGTTACTTAAAAAATTTTCCATATAAAGGGAAAACTTTTTCTTCATCCCTTTTCTCTGCATAGGCTTTCTCATACCCTCCAGAATCACAAAAAGTAACTGTTTAGTTCTATGAAGTTAGTTAAGTGTCCTGAACCCATCAAATTTCTAGGTTCAAAAAAGTAGTCCCAATTCTTTCAACTATTCCTCCAATATTATTTTTGGAGCACCATCAGAAAGAAAGCCACTATTGGCTTTCTAAGACATTAAAACTTTGATTTGGAGATGACCAAAATACTGGGGCTATATGACAGGAATAAGGAAATTTTATGTGTCACACGCTGAGACACCATTTTTTTTCTGCAAGGTGAGCATTCATTAATTAGTGACATGAGTTAGTTTATATGTGGACAAGTAGGGTTGGCACAGAGAGTCTGCTGGGCAATATCTTTTATCTTATTTTTTTACTGGAGGGTAGATTTTTACTGATTTAGTGTAACTTTATATCATAGGTTGTAGATTGATTCTGACCATCTTGTTTTGGATCTTTGGTTTGTGTTTGGGACAATAGGTTGAGTGTTCATAGTCTACAGTATATGTTCTTTTCTGAAGGAAATAATCTATACAGTGAGACTTCAGACATCCCTAAACACTCTAGTTCAACCTCAAGAGCTTATGCCCTTATTAATCAGAGCAGGAAGCCCTTATGAAGTGACAAGAAATGTGGATAGATGTTTTATAAATAAACCTCTATGAGTTAATCTTGATGGCAGGAAATGCATTCTATTTTCCATTTTAAGAGGTGAAAAAGTAACGTGTTTTATGTGCTGAAGAATGAGAAGATATTGAGTAATTCTTCCCTGTGCCTGGGGATGGTACAGGAAGACACAGCTGAAGCTGAATGCCAAGAACTTGAAATCATCATTTGATACTTAACACTTAGATACCAGTGAGAAAAATTCTACCACTAATCGCTGAGCTCTAAGGCCAGGAAAGATATGAGTAGACAGAGCCAATGGAAAGGAGCCTTCATTCTCAGCATGCACTGCTTTAGCTGTCTCCTGCCATCACAGCATATTGAAAATAAAATTACACTGAAAATCAATGTATAGGCAACACACCTCCCAACCAAGTTGGAGTTTTGCACTTAAACTAAGGTCTTTAACAGTTACAATGTAGGTGGCAGCTAGAAGAGGTAAGGACTATGTGACTAAAGTGGATGGCTTATATATTCACAAATATGGAGGAAAGAGATACTTAAAAACCTTCAACCCACAGCATATTTTTGGCAGTCTTATAAGAAATGTCTCCCAAGATCCCTAGAATAAGTGGGAGGTTCTCTGGGAAACCTGCTGGTGTCCTTAGAACCGCTGCCAGGGGCATGGAAATGCAGCCACTAACATTCTTGGTGCTCAGATCATGGCCTCACTCTGGCTGTTAGTGACCCATTCTGTGCTCATGTTTCTATACTGGATAATTTTTTGTGGGAAGACAAAAGTTGTTTACCCAGATCTCATCATATATGTTCAGCAAAGGTCACCAGGGGTCAGCTGAAGTCTGCCTTTAATTTTATGAGTATTTGAACATATCCGTCATTTACATAGATTATGTAGTAGACTTGTGTTTGACCGTGTAGCCAGACCATTTGGATTCAAAGCCTTGTTTTGCCATTTTCTAGTGATGGAATCTGAGGTGAGACTTAAGAGGCCCTAAGTCCTCTCATAGAGGAAGGTCTTTGCAAAAACAAGAGTAGGACTGTTCACAAAGCCCCGTGGGAACATTGCCTGGGGCAGAGAAAGTACTCAGGAAGAATTAACTGCTACTTTTACTGATTAACATTCCTAATTTCTTCAACTTTTCTTTACAGTCTTTACAACCACATCAGCCATTCAAATCTTACTTTATACACTGAAAGTTTTGGTCTACAGGAAAAGTAAATGTCTGTGTTAGAGATAAAATAGGTTCACATCAAGACACTGGATCACAGCCTACATGAAACTTATCATGGTTTCTCCCAGGGCTGTGGAGAGGCTTATGCAGGTGGATTTTGAGTTTTTAAACACTATAGACAAGAGGCTATTATTATCTGGCTCCCACTTCAGGAAGTCCTGAGGGCAAGGCCTACTTTGATATATGCAGAGAATACAAACTTTCAAGAAAGTTATCAAATTTGTGACAGGTTCTGTGAAATGTCTGGTGAAAAATCAGGAAGATATAATCCTTATGCTTGAAATAATGCAGTGAAAAGTGCAGCAATGTGCAAGCACAAAAGTGCCCAGAGCAGAGGGAAGTTGAGGAGCCAGCCCTGGAAATATGAAGAAGTGCTGTGATCAATTTGGTGCAAAAGTTCCTCAGCTGACAGTTGCCTCTGAAGTTCATTTCTTGGTCCAACACACATTGTCCTAGCTCTTCCTTCTGTCATATCAACAAGGAACTGTGACAGCAAGGAAAGGTGACATGTTCAGCCATTATGATAATTCAAAGATAATTCAGGCATATGCTTCAGTTGCTTCCTCTGGGTTCTCTGTCTCTGTGTCTCTCTGCTTGTGTCTTTGTGTCTGTCTCTGTTTCTCTGTCTCTGTCTGTCTGTCTGTGTCTCTCTTCCTCTCTCTCATATCTCCTTTGATTTTCTTCTCTTTTACAAGGATTACTACACCTAAGGGATTTCCACTGACTTGTTATTTCACAAAAAACGAATCCAGATTCATAACAATTCCCTGGAATTCTGGGTAAAATCACCACAGTTCATTTCATTGACAGGCTGACCAGGGCCATCCACTCTACCTTTTTGCTAAGATAGTCCAGGACTTCAAGACTTTGGGTGGTTCCACCATTCTACCCTTGGTCAACACTGGCAGCTAAAATAAATATTTCCAATTGTCAGAAATCAGCTTCCTCATATTCCTGAATAATGGGACTAATTACACTCGAAATTACATAGAAATAGTCTGGTTTTTACTTCTACATAGCGAAATCAATATCAAAATTGCTTCCATGAGGCTGGAAATACATAGTTGCCCTGCCATGATTTTCCTCCCCTTTTTTCAGAACTGGATAGTTACTGTTTCCTCTGGAAGACAGTAAAGTTGAGTGTTTTCTTCTTTTGTGCCACAGATATCATGAATATTTGGAGGAGGAACTTTCTTTTTCCACAGCAAGGCTGCAGAACCAAATTTATGTTCTGGACATTGAGCTAGAAAATAGCAGTTGGACCTTTTGGAGGAATAAATCCTTTTGAGGACTCCTTGTCTGGTCTGTAGATAAAGAAAAGCATGGACCCATCTTGAGATAGGCGTATCAATGAACTATTGTGCTCCTGTCTTAGCTCAGAAATCATTGTTCCACTGATCCCTGTGTAATCTTCATGAGAAAAGCAGCATGGTGTCATGAAAAGAGGTGCACTGGGAAAAAGAAAACTGTCAGTGGCACCGCTGATAACTTACCCGACCTCTTTGACCTCCTTTTCTTCATAAATGAATAAAACAAAAGGAACAGATCAAAAGCTTTGTAGGACATCACAGTGAGAAGGCTCTGTGATTTGAGGATTTGAATCCATAGATATTGGGGGAAAATAAGATAGACTGGAAAAGAAAAACCCTCCAGGATTTAAGCAGTTAACTACTAATTCCACATTAAAGAGCATTGCTGAATATTGAACATTAAGTAGGTATTAGCTGTTAATCTTTAACCAGGCTGATTTCAATATTTGACATTTAAATTAAATAATCATACCACATTTAATAATAAAGTCACTGTATGTTAAGCAAATACTACTGGGTTATTGAAACCATATGTTACTCTAACCACATTATGAAGGATTCACATGTTTTTAATATCAACTGATCTTTATTTCATACTGAGCACAAGGCCTGTACTGTACCACGAGAAGAAAAGCTATTTATGTCAACTCTGAATGACTATTTTGAAATAAGTACAGTGGATTTTACTTTCATACTGATACTCCTACTTTCCTAATGATCCACCTACCCATTGTGAGGCGTTGTGAGCATAGAAATTTTCCTGTAAGTTCCTGAGTTCTTGTCATATGCTACCTGCATTGCCCATGTTGAATACTGAATATACCACTAATGCCAATCAACCCTTCACTTTACATACCTGATGCCAACTCATTTCATAGGAACACAAATTGTCTATGTTTAATATTTAAGATATTGTATTATGTAGACTACTATCAATTCCATTCTTTACTCCCACCAGCAAATTATTGTAATCAAACATTAAATATAAATATGTTTTCTGCATTTTCTCCAGTCTAAATAATTTATGCTTGTGGTGTGGTGTACTGACAATGTCTTTGCTGTCTTTATACCAATGGTGCAGTTGTTTATATCAATGGTGTTCACAGCCTCTGGGATAAGGAGTGGCAGGGAAAGGAGGCAAAACTAGGTCAAAAGAGCAATATACATGACATAAGATATTGTTATGTGTTTTTCAGGTGTATTTAGAGCAAAATCTTTTCGAGAAGCCTACATGTTTTCAAGAATCATTGCCTTCTTGAGGTTTTATGCAAAATCATAGTATTAATTGGCTCATCACTAAAATTCTACAAAGTGTGAGATTCATGGATGAATATAGGAATAGTTTATGTGTTTAGTATTAGGGAGGTTATGTACTAGGATAAAGCTGCTGAAGGTGCTATAGAGCTCAGTTCACATTGCCATTTTAGGGATGATTAGCCATGCAGAATGCTGAAATATTTGTACCACATCTTATAGTACTGATAGGGTTTGAAGCCAAATCCAAGACACATTTCACCATGTTCTAGACTTATGAAGTTCTGCTTCTCTTTTTATACAGATACCTATTTTTTTATTTTACCTCTTTAGCAGGTTGGAAGGTGTTACAGCTCTGGTATTCTCAACCTGTTCCAGAAGCACTTTTATTTTCTATACTCTATTTTTTTTATTAATTTTCTTGAGAAGCAAGTAGGCATGAGACAGTTTCGAAACCAATTAATAGAACAGTTACAATAATTAATAGATTGTATATTGTTGTCTTCATGATAGTTGCTCATAGTACAAGATGCAGACATGATGTCTTGTGCAACCACTATTAATCTTTCTTCTCATTGAATTAAGAGAAATTAGCTGTATTTTTATCCTATTTTATATATACAGATACAAAATGGTCCTTCATTTGTATCCTCTTTTTTGTTTAGTTTTGCCAGAGATGGGTATTCCATTGCCATTTAAATATTACATGTGTGTGAATTTAGCAAAATAATCCAATAAAGTCTAGTAGTCCATAATAGTAGTGGGATATCTGTAGGACTGGCAATGTCAGAAGTTATTGACTTGAGCCTTTTACAGCTCAGCATATTAATATGGCTTTACTTTTTATGCTTTGTTTTTATACTTTTCTGCTGGATGGTTAAGACCAAGATAAAGCAAGAGCTATATAGCAAGAAATGTAGCTTTTATGTCTACCAAAGTCAGTTAAATCCCCTCAGGATTTATCCTGAAACCCTGTACCACAGTTTGTACAGATCCTTTGCCAGTGTCAGCCATGTGGATGAGTCACGGGCATTGCTTGGCCAAATTGCTCTCTGTGAAAGCCTGAGAGAATGTTTTCTTTCTAGGTGACTCTATATTCTAGGCTCCTTTTCTTGAAATCAGCAATCTGATAATGACAAATGAAACAGAGAGAGAGGTAGATTTTGGCCAAGGAGTGCTCTTCCTAGTGCATTGACTTCTGAATATCTTTTCTGTTCTAAAAGACCATGTTGTTATTTCTAGTGTTTTGTGGCCTGCGTAAGTCATTAATTAATTCTCACTCACTGACTCTCTGTAGGTGTAGCACATGTTATCTAGAGACCTCAGGTCTTCCCTAACTTTAGGTTGTCTATGTGATATGTAGATGAATATCTCTCAAACAGTTAATGTTGTAAATTTTTATCCAACATTGCAGTAACACATGATTGACTCCTACTTTAGTCTATAGTGTCTAGGCAGAACAAATCTAAGGTCAGAATTTTTGCTGAAATACTAAACTTTCCTACATGGAATACCCTTTGTAAGAAATGAGGAGGAATTAAGGGTTCTCTCTTAGAACCCTGAATACAACCCAGCTCATATGACCTCTTGATTTTTGGCTCCTTCAAACTCATTCCAAACTTCTCACCTGAAACTATAAGACAAACATTTTTGTTGTAAGCCACTTTTTAGTTTAGAAGCAACAGAAAGTATAGTATAAAAGTCAATAGAAAGTATAGTGCAAAAGTTTAGTGTAGAAGCAATAGAAAGCAAAAATTGTGAGACTTCTATTGTGGTTCTATTCTTACTAAAACTATTGTCTTTTATAGGTTCATAGTACAATATTTATAGAATAATAAAGCAGTTTCTTATGTCTGCTATGAAACAATCCAGCATATGTAAAGAAAAGAGAGCAAAAGAGTTGATGAAATAAGTTCAGTGATGTTGCTAACAGTGAAGCTGGATAATAAGTAAACAGGCCCTTATTTTCCATTTTCTTTGCCCTTACATATATCATCTATTTCTTAAAATATAATTAAAATAGAAGGAGCATGAAAATAAGATTTTACACTTAGTGATTCTACCTAGGGCTCAGTTGCCTATAATGCAAGAAAGTTGGAGCTGTGGTAGAAATTCCAGTGAGTTGGCAGAGGGACTGAGTAGTTGCATATGAGAGTTACCTTTATTTGAAAATATGTCAACCTACAATGACACAGTGTTGACTGATCTTTCATATCAGTAGGGTTTTTTTGGCATGAAACTATGGACAGAAGAGCAGTACAGTAACCATATCTGTTAGCCATGATGGATTTATTTAATTTGACATTTTTTTCTGATTATATGACATGTACTAAGAAAAAAATAGTGACAATTATCTTGTTTTTTCTAGTAAGAAGTTTAAGGTATATTATCATAGAAACATCATACCTACCTATCCTATATCCTTTTTTAGTAGCTCTATATCAGAATAATTATCTATTTGTTTTATTTAGTGTGATATTTAAGGCCACATCCTAGACTAAAGTCAGAAGTTCTTTTTTTATGTATTTGGTAACAATGTCTAACTACATCACTTGAACTTGTAGTGATCCTTCTGTTTTTAGCCTCCCCAGCTTTGAGATTACTGATGTGTAATCTCACCACGTCCGAACTCAGTGGCCAGCTCAGTGCCTCTGATTACAGGGCTAGGGTGATAGGTGGTACCAGGGTCAAACCCCAGCCCCTACACTTACTCAAGCAGGTGCTTAGTCCCTTGAGCTATCTCACCAGCCCTAAAACCAGAAGTTCTGAAACAAGGAGTCATGTTTCAGTAAGGAAGTGGAATGATTAGATTTTGTTTTAAGAAGACAATTTTGATAGTGGGAAAGATGTGCCAAATGGAGAGAAACCGTAGAGAATCTAATTAGGGAAATTTTATAGCAAGGCAAGCGAGAAAAGCAATTCCAGTAAGGAAGTGTGACTGGAGACGGAAAAAACAAGGCAATTGAAGAGATATTTATGAGCTACAAACAACAGACTTTGGTAGCTTGAGTAGTATGAGTAAAGGAGCAACAGAAAACATGCAAGCCAGGTTAATTCTCATGCTTCCTGGGATAAAAAATTGGTATGCAGAGATGACTCTTCTCCAACTTTCCACTATTTTTATCCTTTTGCCTCTAAGGAATAACATTCTTTCAACCATATTTTCATTCTGTTTTCAAGAAGGTAACTCATGGAAAACAATGGGACAAAATTCTCATGGTCTTACCCAGTTTCAAAAGACGAAGATGGAAGAAAAGAAAGAAGAGGAGAAGGACGAGGAACATGAAATGGAGAAGGAGAAAGAGAAGAAAAGATAATAAAGATAATTAGAGTGATTCCTGGGTAAAAAGGCTCCATCCGATGGCTGTGCCCACTGTTCCCCGGGGCTTTCTCATAGAGGTGATTCTAAATGTGTCATTCTGCACGTGTGAATATTTGCCTGCTCACTATCAGTGACACCCTCTAGGCTCCTGGAGACTGGCTAACCTGCAGAGCTGCCAGCGCCTGCGCACCTTTTGGACACAAGCATGGCGTTGGGTTGATTCCTATCTTGGGAGCCATAAAGTCACCAAGAGGAAAACCTATATAATATCTACTCTGGCACTAGAAGTTTAGCATAAAAACATATGTTTTATTCCTACATAGGCCATAAGTAAACATGTCTAAGTAGGGAAGCACTGTTCATAGCCTAATTAACTAGATGTCTGTATTTTCTTTTACTGTCAAATGTAATAACTGTGTTTTTACTAAGTTATTGCAGCCAAAATAACCTGTCAGAAATAGATGCTGCACCGTAAATTCATAAATATGTTAGCAACAGATGACCATTCCAGCAGATGTCTTTTTTGTCAACATTTTTGTAAAAGAAAGGCTCCCACAAAAGCAGGTGATGACACTGAAACTAATAATTGAACTTTCTATCCAGTGACAGTAGGATTCAGATAAATGGTTTTGATAAAAGTTAGTCTGAACACAGAGTTCTTCATTTAGGGAAAAACTTACCATACTTGGCATCCTCCATGCCAGGGCTTGAAGGAAACATTTGCAATGTGGTGGTAGCTCACATAGCTGGGTGCGAACCTTGGAGGTGAGTGAAACACAGGAAGATTGTTAATCACACCTTGGATTATTCATTTTGGTAGAAGAGAACAATGCAATATTAAAATTTGTAATTGTTTGTTGTCAGGCTCTTCTGTGGTTCTGGTCAGAACTGGTGCAGAGAAATTTTGTTAAATAAAGTCATGTTCTTTCCACATGTGTTAGGAAACAAGTAGAGTAGGCATTAGTATTTGTCAGATTTCTGCTTTTTACAGCTTATTTTCTTATTTTTGCTGAGGCAATTTCTCTTCTATTTTTTTTTTTAATTGAAGAACAAACACCAATAAGACAGTTTCAAGACAAAATAACAGGACAGATTTGATAAATCAATATATTGCAAAATGTTTTTGAAATGTTTTGGTATCATACAAGGTGCATACATGATATTATACTTTCATACATTATTATAACAGATGTCTCTAATCAGCGAATTAAGAGAGTATAGCTATATACTTATCTTATTTTTATAGCTGAATTATATCACAGATTCAATAATTAATATTTTCTGCCTTGTTATCTTCCTAGTGGTATCCAACCACTATTAATGCAAATCTTGCTTCTCATAGAATTATGCAGAAGCACGGCATATTTATCCTAACTGTACTGCTTATACACACACACTGTGATTCTTCCTTTCTATACCCTTTTTTTTCTAGACCTAATATGAGCACTCCATTGTCATTAAACCAATTTAGGTGCCTGAAGTTGGCTACACAATCCAACACAGTCCAGTATTCCACAATAATAGTGAGTTATCTGAAGGAGTTGTTGATTGTAGCCATTTACAACTCAACTTATTATTATGGCCCCGCATTGCATACCTCATTTTTATAATTTTCTGCTGGATGGTTAAGACCAAGATAGAGCAAGACCTATACACCAAAACATGTAGCTTTTCTTTCTGCTGACGTCAATGAAGTCCCCTCAGTGTTGACCTTGTAGTCCTGTACCTTATTCTGTAGATCCTTTGTCTGTGTCATCCATGTGGATGAGTCATGGTCAATACTTGACCAGTTTGCTCTCTGTGAAAGCCTGAGAAAAAGTTTTCTCTCCATGTGACTCTCCCCAGGCACGCTATAGATCATCAATCTCTTTCTTCTGTGGCTCCATAATCTCCTTGCTACCTTTCGAGGAATTGGTCCATTTCTTCTGTGTCTTCTATTCTGTGAGCATAAAGATTCTCAAAGTAACTATTGA